>VXBT01009348.1:1289553-1359341 GCA_013400235.1 Oriolus oriolus
TTGGAAAGGCTGATGATTTTATGAGGAAGAATTGGAGGACGGTGCATCCAGACTTAAGTACCCAAGAAACTAAAAAAAAAATACACAAAATAGCTCAAAGAGAAAAACTAGATCTGAGAAGGAGACTGTGTTTGCAAACAACAATTATGGAGACAATTTTGTTGAAAAGTACCGAAGCACATGAGTAAACGTGGAATTTTGGTCACATATTGATTGGGGAGGGAGGGCAGAGCATCCAAAAGGAATAAGAGGTAGTAGTTCATGATTAGAGCAGAAATATCTTGATAGTTACCACCAAGCAGATAAAAATAAGATGACAGAGTCACTGGATTCAGACAGTGGAAAGGAGAATATGTTTGGCAGAGAATAAGAAGAATCAGCTACAGGGAAATAAAAAAGGAAGAAAAAATTATCTTGAGTAGTTGTGAACCCGTGAATGAGAAATAACAATTCCTTTGGCACTAAGAGGTGAGAGAGAGTGAATGCAGTCTGGATCGTGTACATTACCCACAATGATCAGAGGATGATGGTAGAGGCAGAGGGAGAGTTCAGCCTGAATGTAAGGTCTCAAGTCAGAAAGATCATTCAGGAATGCTCATAAAAAAAGGGAAAGAATGGACCTGATACATGCTTTGATGTTAGAAGAGGGAAGGGCAGGAAGTAACCTGGTTGCTGGGGCAAAGGTATGCCAGGAGCAGAGGCTGACCCCAAGCTCAGCAGTGTGGACAAGAGTCTTGTGGCATATCTGACATTGCATGGGTGCCATGAGTACCTCTAGTCACCTCAAATGTCACTAGAGATCTAATTAGGCACTTAAATTGCTCCTTAGATGTGTATGCACTAAAATACCTCTGAGAGGATAAACTGACTTTTATACGGAACTCAAACTTCTGTATAAGAAAAATGCTTTACAAAGGAGAAAAAAAAAATCATGGTCTACCTGACAAAGTATAAACCTAAAGCATAAGTTTGCCACATTCATACAACAGAAGTAGAATTGGTGTCAGGGCGTCCAACCTCTTCTCATGCTACTTAAGCTAAATGATAACAACAATTACACCGGCACAGATAAATATTGATGATAGAAGTCAGCTTGCTTTTAGTGGAAAGAGCAAAAGTTGTACTGAGTGTGATTAGAAGTGGCTCCTGCAAGGACCGGCTGGTCATCCTCACTGTGTCTGAAATACCAGCAGAGCTGTGAGTGAGGTTAACAAGTGGACAGGAAAATAAAAACAGACTGAACATGGCCCTGAAGCTCAAGACAGGGACCGAGACCTTCACTGGAAAGCGCAAAAGGAAAGAATGAAAACCAAGGAGGAAGGAAGGTCCCTGGCTGTGTTTGTGCAGAGCAGCAGATGTGGATGCACTGTTACGCCAGGCCCTTACCTCCAGAGCTACTGCTCCATTTTTCCCTTGGTGGGGCGCTTCGTATGCCTCTATTTGCTGCTTCGTGAGTCGGGCTAGCTTCTCCGCTAGCTCCCGCCAGTTTTTGCCAAGCTTGACAGCTGAAGTCAAGATGATGGTGTCCTGGGTAAGACGTGCCACTAATCCCTGGCAATCTATTTTCAAAAGTGCCTGCAACAATGATTTTCATTAGTGATCCTTCAGCAGTAATTACAAACAGAACATATTAATTTAATTTTATAACACTCTTCTGCACTTCTACGCAAACAGGAAGACATTTTTTACTTTTTTGTTCTTACAAATATGTATTCTTTTTCCTACAAAATGGTGTTGCCAACAGTTTCAAAGGAAAGCTGCCCACGAGCTTAAGGAAAAAATGAAGCTGGCATTCACCTGCTTCAGCATTCCAGTGTCAAATGGATCCTGCCAAGCTTACAGATCCTGAAAGAAAAACATACTTCTCCAACAAAAATATTTGGGACAAAAAAAAAAGTTAACTTCTTAGAAGTATGACACGAAACTTGAAAAGTAAGTTAGAGCACTATTATACTAAGGCGTGGTCCTTCATCTAGGGCTTTATTTGGAAAATCATTGATCACATTGGCCAGCACCTTTTGATTTACTCCTCCCATAGAACTAATAATTTGCCAGCCATTAAGGAGAAATGCAAACATAAAACCTTTCTCTCCTCCTTGCCAAATGAGCATTTAATAACACTCAAATTAAAATGGTCGAAGGAGTAAAACCTTGACATGCAGATACGTCGCATTCTCCTTTCTTTATTTGTTTGGATAAGAGCTAATGGATAAAATAAATATTGGGGTTTTTCTTCTCCTTAAATTAACACTAAAATATTCCACTGAAACTGTTGAGGTTTTCAGGGAAAGGACAAGACCAAAATACAGAATTTTCTCTTGCTGTCTAGATACTGATTTTTACTGAAATATCAAGCATTTCTGCAGAAATAGACATATGTGTGATTTGATTTTGAAGTATCAACCATAAAAATCCTCACAGCAAGGAATAGAACTTTGGTAGGCACATTAGCGAGAAGCTGACTACAGCATACTGTACAAAATTCCCCTAAACTGGAGACAAAGTAGTTCGGTTTGTATTTGCTCTGATAAACAAGAACCCTATAAAACACAAAAACCCCAGAGATTTCTTAAAAGAAGTAACTGTAAATTCTACCCAAAATTTACACGGATTACATCTAGATTTATGTCCAGGTCTACAAGGACAAGGACCTGCATTGGCACTTCCTAGCAAAAATAAATCTCATAAAACAAGACATTGAGCAGCTTGGTCTAGTGGAAGTTGTCCTGCCCAAGGTCCCTTCCAACCCAAGCCATTCTATGATTCTATAAGGTTAATTTAATTATGCCCCACTTTCTGCCTCTTTTGTAATCAAGTCTGTTTCACTGTATTCAATTAAAAGTTTGGATAATTTTCACCTTTAATTCCCCCACTCCTTTTTGTACAGAGACATGACAGACTTTGCAGTACCTCATACTGGCTCGGTTTTATTCCACATAGTTTGATGTGCTCTTAAGAATTGCAAGTGGCAACTGCTACCAAAATTTTCTGAATCCTGCTGAAATTTCTGTCAACACTTCAAAGGGGGTAGACTAGTGATGAGAAGTAAACTCAGATAGGGTTTACAGTTCAGGATAGGAAAAAGGCTTTAGATGAATAGCTACAATGTGAGTTTTGAAACATCCATTTTCGTAATACTTTACTTTCATATCAGAAATTTAATTATCTTCTGTTCCTTAATAGGTTGGTCAACTTTTCTGTCAGAGCCAAGGAGAGTATTAACTGACCATTAATTTCAAATTAATTTGCACACAGATCAGTAAGTGAATTAGGATTGTTAACAGTGCAAGTTATTACCTGGAAGTAATTAAAATAAACTTTCGATCCGCATTTAGCAGTATTTAGTCACAAAGAAGTTGTCCAACAGCTTACAAATGAGGCCCATGAAAATCGATACTGAAATAATTGCATTATCCCCCTTAGGCCGCTGCAACACTGGCTATGAAGTTGTAAGGTGTGGATAGAAAATCTTGCCCTCAATGTTTGGATCAAGACGTCCCTTTTAAACATATGAAGCTAAGCTAGACATGCAACTTAGCACAGACAAATATCTATATCTATAGATATATAGATATAGATAGCTATAGATATCTAGCTATATCTATGTATGTATAGCGGAGTTCCCACAGTACAATAATGTTACTTAATACTTCACAACAGGAATGTGAATTTCTCAGGAAAGCAATTTACCAAGACAAAAGACAAAGCAATTTCAATCGTGGCTATTTAAATACCAAAAAACTCATGTTAGTCAACCTACTAAACGAACACAGTTTCTGGAGCATTAACAGAAGACTGTTCAGAATTAATTGATCAAAATATTATTCTTCATGACAGTTTGGATGTCTTTTTCACCTATTGGTGTCTACAACCTTTGGCAATATCTTCAGGTTTATAAAGATCCTGCAAGGATGCAGAATCACATTTCTTGTTCCTACATTACTACTGAGTAGTTTCTTGGCCATACATTCCCAATAAGCCAGTTAGTTCATGCAATACTTACAACAATGAGTTCATAAAGAAATAGTCTTTTTTTTTTGTTAGCATGGCAGTCCTGCTTCATCTTCTTCACAACATGTGCAACTCTTTCTGATTCTTTATCAGCATGTGCCTCATTAAAGTAATCCAAAGACATACGTGAGTATCCCAACACCTCAGCTAAAGCTCTCCAGTCATAAACACTCTCTGATACTGTAGAAAGAACTACTGAGTAGATATAAGTCAATTTTTTGAATGGCAATGCAATTTGTTCAACAAGATTCCTGGTTGTTAGCTCACTATCAGCAGTGTCCATAGCTTGTTCTTTGGAAATCACTTTTACGTTTCTGCAGTGTACAAGACCGATCTTCCTTCTGAGAACTCCCACATACCACTCTTTCATTTTGGTTTGTCCAATGGCTTTAACTTTATCTTCACCAAGAAGTGCTATTGTGTCCCCTTTAAAATATTCCAGCAAATAGTCAATCTTATTTTGACGTAACACAGTTTTCAAAGCCACTCCATAAGTATTGACACTCAAATTTTTGTCTTGAAACTTTGGATATTTTATTGTTGGTATCAAAAGCCATGGTGCAGACTTGATTTCTTTGCGGTTTTGTAGGCGCTTTGGCCTGTTAATAATTCCACTTAATTTTGGAGCTGGATCTGGAGTCGTAACACGGAACTGTGTTACTTGGCTACTTTTTAAGATTTTAATCTGAACAAGGAAAACAAAGAAATGCATTTCCCTACATCCAAGCATGGAAAACAGGAATTGTTGGCGGACCATTGCACCAGTTTTCAACTCCTCCTTTTTAATATTTTTGCTTTGATCTTCCATTTTTACTTCAAAATCTGGATCACAGGATATCAAAGAAATGTTTAGATCTTGCAATTTTTCAAGCAGAAATGTGTGCTTTCCCCACAGCTGAAATACCACAGGAGGCATATTTTTCCCCCTTTTTTTAATATCACAAATGGTGAGTTTTGTTGGAATGTAGTTATGACCAAATACTGTAAAAACTGCTGTAAAAGACGGATGAATATGTTTGGGACCATAAATTCCAACTGAGACTGTTCTATGAACATAGTCCCACACATTAGTTGCTGGAGGCTGGATTTTGCTTGCTTGTACGGCAATCACTGCATACATCACATGACTTAGGTCCGTTAGCTTCACTTGTATGGTATCTTGATAAATATAGCAATTCTCTAGCTTCTTAAAAGGTCCTTCTTTGTTGAGACTAAAAAAACACACAATATCACTCATAACTTGGCTGAGTGGATCATTCTTCACTTTAGCCGCAACTTTCACTTCTAGGAAAATGGCTTCACTCGTTTTGAGGTTGCTCAGTGTAAGTTCTATTAGAGGACTTACTGTGCTGGACAGATCATTGTTGCATGACAATGGAGGGTTAAGGATAGCCTTTAAACCAACTTCTTGGAATTCTCCTGGTAATACATGACCCACAGGGACATGAATGTTGATATCTGAGTCAGGTAGCTGCACTGAACCCCCTTCATGATTCAGTTTACAAACTACATGAATGTCTGTAGCTTGCGTTTGTGCCCATCCAGGACTGTGGCTCATGGCTTCTAAATCAAGGCAGGACCGGGTGAGTTGTCGGTGACTCAACCAAGCCATCTTGTAGGCTTCGCGGTCATGCTGAAGCCATGTCATATCGCAAGCTGTAGTTTTTTGAGGTGCTGTCCTGTGAGGATTAAATCTTCGATTATCAACTATATCCAGGAAGTCAGAGACGCTCTTGGATCGTCCAGATCTTCTTGCTGAAGTCTTTCTTAAGAGACAATCAATATCTAGCTCATCACCTGAGGAATCCAAAGAGTCTCTATTGCTAGAAAGTTTAGAGAACAAATAAGGTTTTTCCTTTAAGATAGAAAGACGTTTATTATTTTCATTTCTACTGGAAGCAGCTATGTCATGTACAAAAGGGTTGGATCCTGACAGTTCATTCCAGAAAGGATTAGTCTTGGAAACAGCTTGGGCATGTTTGAATACACCAGGCCAGTCAATATCCAAATCCAGTTTACTTTCATTGACATCTGTTTAAAAGAAAAAAAGAAGTATTTCCTAAAGCACAGAGGCTTAAGACATTCCAGCCATTTCCAACTGATAGTCTGATAAACTAAGAGGTGACTAAAGTTTCTTCCTGAAATACACAGATAATTTCTATATTTCTCCTTCAATTTTTTAAACATTATCAATGTTGATTTAATTGAGAATCTTTCTTAATAGAAAGAGTGCTAACAAATTAGTGCTGAATAACAAATTAGTGTTGAAGGATGTAAAGTATCTTTTTTGAAGTGTTCATCAGTATCAACTTGTATGATTATTAATTGGCTTTGAGTATGATAAAGTTCCATAAGGTTCAAACCATCATATTCCAGTAATCTTTGGCCTGTTACAAAATGCTGTGGATTTCTTTCCTTTGTATCTGTCTCTTTGAAAAGATTAAACAACTACAGTTTCATTTTTCAAACACTGCAGACTGTACAGATAAATGTGCTATTCGACATTCCTTTTCATGCTAGTGCATGTGCATTTAATTGATAACAGCAGTCCTACAATTTATCTCCATGTGTGTGGAATTTGTTGTACTAGCTTTACATTAGAAAAAAATCAGTGATATAATTTATGAGACTTTGTACAACTTGAAGTTTGGAGAGGAATGTTTGTGTGACTACTAATTTTCTGAGACTGCATTTAAATAGACAAATATGGGTATATAAGTGATATTTACATATGTCCTCTAATAAAGATACTCATTATTTGCAGTAATATCTATTTTTCTGAAGAAGAGATGTCCTTACATTTTATATTAACAATTGTTCAGTTTACAGTTGATTGAGGCTCACCCTTCTTGAAATGAAATATCTACAACATTTTATGCTAAGGGTTTCTATTACTTCATTTTGCAATAATTTTTTCTATGTATAGAGGCTTCCCTTCTTTATACATTCTTGCAAAGTATTTAAATTTTAGAAGGAAAAGTCGTTATTTCTGGTTTTTTCACCATATCTATAGCTTACATTATTACACTTTCCATAGTACTTTCCATTTCCAAGGTTACTCTATACTGCTCAATTGCAAGCATGACAGTGCATATAGCCACAAAAAGAAAAAAAAAAATTACTTTTAAATGTTAGTACTTCTCTTTTTGTTTCCTTTCTCAAATTGTGGTAAAATGCCAAAACCGCACAGTCTTTCCACAGTTCCAGAAAATTCCCAGTTTGGAAGAACCAAAGTGGGATTTACCTGTTTGCCCTCTGCCTATCTACAAAGCTCTAACACTGTCTCAACAAGAGCCTTGAGCTGCCAGGGGGATTGAACCCAGGGGCAGCCTCTTTTTCCCAAAACATCTTGTCTTGACCAGGGTCACCAGAGAAGGCGAGGCTGTTCAAGCCCCCAGTGAAAAGTTCTTTTGTCTCTGTCTACAAGCCAAAAGCTTTCCTTGTGCTGTGATGCTATTACAGTCAGATCATTATTGTATATTAAAATATAAACTAATTAAGCCCAAAATAAACATAAGGGGCTTGTTTGGGTTTTTCCCCATCCTAAAGGGCAGGTTTCTACAGGAAAAATACGAGCAGAAAACTCTGTCAGAGCCTGAGTGACTAGGACACACACTTTCTCATGCCAAGGTAACAGCACCAATACTGGAGTGCAGCAGATCAGCAAAGAAATAATTCCTGCTCCACAACTTACACAGTAAGTGTCAGGCTTGCTGTTACATCTCGTACTGGACAAGAAGCTAAGAGAATGCCTGCCTTATGGAGGGCAAAGTTTTCTCAACATTGGGGTTAAAACAGCAACGAGATTAAATCAACTTTGCTAAGACTCTAGTTTTTAAATTGGGCTAACTTCAAAATTACCCTGCCTTTGGGCTTCTTAAAACCCTAAATTAATCCAGTTTAGGTAAGAAGACCCTCTTCTCTTCCCCAATCTTGACCTCCAGTAAACTTATTCTGACTAGCATTTGTTAATGTAAGATTAAAGATTTCAACTTTTCCTCCCAACCTGCCTGATCCAGAGTTTTGCAGAAATAAAGACTTTAGCTGGAGAGCCTTAGTATAGGAAATAGAAGAAGAGCCATACTGTAGCTGTCTGAAGGTGTCCGGTCATCCACATCAATCAAAGTCCCCTCTGACCGGCTTCGTGGAATCTCTCCACTGGTTAGGGAATCTGTTCCACTACTGGAAGAATTTTCCTCCTAGAAGACAGTTAAGCATAGAAAACATCAGCAAGTATGCAATTAGAAAAAGAGGAAACTGTTGAAGAATAATTGAGCTTTGTTCTTGTAGTGTGACATGAAAAAAAAAGTGAAGGTATAGATTATGAGTAAATTTATGAACTCTGCCCAAGAGCATCACAATCCTGAGTGAGTCTTACTATCTAACATGCATCAAACCCAGCAGATGTTACAGCCGCAGTACAATATGGTACCCCAGCCCAGAGTGAAGTCCAACAACTCACAAAATTAAGTATCTTGTAATTGGAACTGAGCCAATTATACAATAATTTCCACTCAGGTAGTCTTGAATAAAATATTTTTTTTAAAAAAATAGACATGTTAATTCCTGTTTTCAGGTAAGTTTGAGTAGAATCATTAAAGGGGAAGATCTAGATCTGTTACTTTCCATGCCAATTAATATAAAGTATTTTCATCCCATTACGCTTTGTTATTCTTACATTCTTCCCTGAAAGAAGATCTGGTCAGATTTCCTTTTAGTCTGCCCAAGAATGACTTAAAATACCCTTCCTTAGAGAGCACACCAGCACAGCAACAGCTCAAGAGAGGATATGCAGGTCTCTCTTCTCCCTTGTTCTGGGTACAAGAAGTTCTGTTTCATTTTGGTGCAGTCCCTTTAGAGGCAGGAAACAGAAGGATGAGCCTCTCAAGGTGCCTTGACTAATGCTGAAGAAAACAGGAGTTGTTGTGTCTCCTAAAGAAAGAGGAATTGCAGGATTTTCAAGTGAGCATTTGGTACCCTACATGCTGAAATTACTGTATCCCAGACACAGAAGCTAGAGGAAATAAAGTAAAAGAGATTATTTATGGAGGAAAGCTCTTCAAGTTAGTTCTATAAACCAAGACATCACCTGGTGACTTTCCCAGAATCCTCTCACAGATCCTATATGTAGTGAGATATAAATGCTGATGACCAACAGATGCATTAAGATATCTGGGGGAAAAATGAGGCAAACAAACAAATAAGGAAGGGAGAAGAAGAGAGAAGGACAAAATCCAGAAGATTTTTTGGGCCCATACATGGGATAAAATAGTCAGGATAAAATGTCCCAGTTCCCTTCATAGATAAAATGTTCAGGAATCTGATATACTGCAGCCTGCTACTTCTGCAGTGAACATTGCAGCCTAAGGAGACCTCATTTTATCACGTTTAAAATAAAAAAATAAGGAAAAGGACTTGGCCTGATTTTGCTGCAGCTGTAAGAAAAAGGAATTTTCAGTTCCAGTTCTCTCCAGTTCCAGCTGAGTTATGGGAAAAGGACACATAACTTATATCCAAGCATTACTGCACAGAAAGCAGAAGCCAGCTGTCTGTTTTCATTGCACGATGCCATGGTTTAAGATATCTCTTTTTCTCACTGCAAATGTAAATTGATCATTTTTGCTCTTGCCACAAAAGATACCTTCAGCTAATGGCAGTCTGTTCAGGTGCTGTTTTGTACACAAGCAGGGTGCAAGGATGAGGTCAGGCAAAGCTCAACAGTCACCCAGCACCTCAGAGGGCTGCATGGATTTTCAGGTTCCTTTGTTACCATAAATCTCTTTTATCTGGCCTTTGGAGTCCTGATTTTATCTAGTAGGTAAAGCTATCCTCCACTGCCAATGCATTCTGGCTTCTGCTACTAGTACCCCACCAGAACAAAACTGGAAACTAAAATGCCTCCTTAATCCCAACACCATTAGTTCCAAGATATGACATTCCACATCTGTATAAAGATATCACTGTTTCTGCTGTCTCTGATAAGCAACGGTATATTTGATAATATATACAGACTCTTTCAAAGGAAACAAATTTTGCTTTGCTGCTGCATCTCAAAATGTTGAAACACGCAAGATTTTTATCTCTGGCTTCTACATACACACTGTGGAGGTTTAGTCACACCAGCATAAGGTATCCATAGTCTAAAATTTCAATAAATGTACAAAAAGTAAATCTTCTTTTTACAATACCAATGTGCTTGTTGCCAGTACTAATCTCTGTCTGACAATTTACTGATAATTCACCAATTAATTTAAGAACAGTTATTTAAATAGTTGAAACACCTACAATTATTTCAGTAGCTGCACAAAGTGAGAGGCAGTAAATAAGAATGAAGAAAGGGCACAAGAGTGCAAATGTACAGGGGCTAAAACAGGAAACCCATGGTGAAGGGAGAAGAAGAGAGGAAGAAAGAACAACAGTCTCTTTACGCAGTGGGATTATATTGACAGAGACACGACAACAAAATTGCATGGGGAAGTTTTTTAAACACTAAGGACTTCTGCAAATAGAATAAACCATTTCCTAAATGTTCCCTCTGGGAATTCCTCAAAATGTTCATCACTAGCCTGGCATAGAAATAGAAAAGGCAGATACTGAAAAGGAAAACCACTTTCAGAAATAATCCTCCACCCCCGTGAAAGCATTTCTTGGTATGACAGCATGATGAGGGATCTCTTGTGACTGAGGCACGTCTTCAGGCCAGCCAAGAAGAGGATGAGAGAAGTGGAGATACATAAACATTCCTGAGCAAAAGATGACCACATCTGGCCAGCATGTCAGGGGATGTGGGAAATGCTAGGGACAAGCTGTACACACACCACTGAGTACCGGGCAATGTGCCTCCTGCCCAGGGTTACGCGAGCTGACACCAGGGTCCCACCTCTTCTCTGTTCCAGCCTGAGTGCTGGGAATGCCTAAAGCCCCAGTTCCCTTCTATGAGACTAAAAAAGTAAGAAAACCAAATGCTTATCCTTTTCCATGGATACATTCTTTGACAAAATAGCATCCCAAATTAAACTTCTGATAGGA
The DNA here is from genome assembly GCA_013400235.1 of Oriolus oriolus. NCBI lineage: Eukaryota > Metazoa > Chordata > Aves > Passeriformes > Corvidae > Oriolus > Oriolus oriolus. Next base: position 1,300,594 of record VXBT01009348.1, read on the forward strand.
CAAACCTATTAACTAGGAACTTACCTGAATGAATTCTGAAGAACAATCATTCACAAGAGAAGTGAGACGGATGCATGTGGGATATACAGCCATACTCATCAACACTGAAAGGCAAAGGTATAAAAACCTTTTGCTGCAAAAAGAGGGAACTATGTATAGGAAGAACCAGAGACGAAGCTTTTCATTTGCTGTAGCTACTGAATAAGAAAGATGTAAACTGACAAGTGTTTAACGGTGCAAGGAATTATTTGACTGATGGCATGTCAGCTCACAGTGGAAAGTCAGGAGGGAATGAAGAAGTGAAGAGGTTGGAAAGAGATCAGCTGTAGAGGTGACCAGTGAGTGAACCTGAGTGGCTGCTGAGAGATGTGGCATTTTTTGTACGAGGGCAAGCAATAGTTAGCCAGGTGCGGTCTGCTGGGGATTGCTTGACCCATAAGAGCACGTAACTCAGGAACCAGAGCACTGCTGGCAGCACTGTTACAGAGGAAGAAAAATGCACTAGATGCCCTAGAGTAAGGGGAAGGTCTTGAGTAGAAAGTTCAGTTTCACCGAAGTCAGGGGAGAGATTTGCTGCAGATGGCATTTTTGCTGTATATAATGCCTCCAGAAATTTCTTCCAGGTCTTTCAAAATTCAAGTGCACCTTTTTTTTTTTTTTTCCCAATCTCACTACCAAAAAAAACCATACCATGCTCTGTCTAAAACAGTGGTAATGAAGAAAATAAAAAAAGCCCAAAGGCAAACACTTTCCCACTGCCTTTGCCTTCAAAAATAAGAGAACACATTCCTTTGTGGTTTTTAAGTATCAACATCCCAGAGCAAAACACTATCAATTTATGTTTCATTATACCTTAATCCTTTTTCAAAAGCAGGTTTTGTTGAGAACAGAGCTCTCCTGTGGTCGTGTCCCCGTGGACTTCTACATGTTCCCCACACAGTGCTACCCTTATTCAAAAAGATTCATGGCCTTTGTATCCCAAGGATGAAGTTTATTCATTAGCAGTGACAGAAAAAGCAACAGAAACAGGTGATGGTGATGTGTCTCATTCCTCAGGCTCATTTTTGAGTGATGTGGGGGAAAATGACTTGCTAGTTATATAGGTTGGGTTGTTAGACTTTCAAGTTTCTTTCTGAAAAAGGAGAAATGTAAATGTAGCAGAATGTTAAATAAAATGTTCCTCATCTAACCAAATACTGAGTATACTGAATTATTTAAATTCTGTTATATAGAGGGAAGAAAAGGAATTCTAAAGAGACAGGAATACACAGAAGAGGGATTGTTTCAGAAGGATTGCACACCACCAACAAACCTAAAACACTGTCCATTCTCAGAAGATGAACATATTTTAAAGTAAGCATTAACTACAGTAATTGCCATATTTTTACTGTCTCTTGGCTCTTGTGGCCTAGAACAGCCTTATGCAGCTCAGAGATCGATGAGAGGCACCTGGACCCAAGCTACTAATCTTTGATTACAGAGCTGAGCAGTGGTGCTGTAGGTAGTGGCAGTACAGCACAGCAAATGGAACATTCAGCTAAATTGAGGAAGCCTTTGACTTATTTTAGTCTGATGTATGCGAGGCAGTCAAGGAAATGCATCTGTATCTCACTTCAAACAGACAAAATTGACTTTTAATGTTCAGCATTGAAAGTACTCAACCCCTAACATGATTTAGTATGACCCAGTACCTTGCCATTTTGGCTATAATTATAGGAAGGAATTTTCAATGGTTATATCTACTAGTTTACTCTGTTGTTAAATAGTTGCCAAGTTTGGTACCTACTTTTTCAGTGTTCTGAAAATTTATCACCCAGTGGGAACTGCAGAGCCATTCACACTGAACCCAGGGCTCAGACTTTCTGCAGACCCAACATATGTCTGCATGGCTGCTTGGAACTGACACAAACACTGCTCGTAATACTTCACTTGAGCTGGCGCTAAAGGGTAGAGCTGGTACTCTCAGCACAACAAAAATGGGAATTGAAGTGGGTCATCCTCTCAGTAGATTTCCACTATTTTGCAGGTGGGTTTTTATAGCCTCTGCTCAGCTCTGCACAACCCAGAACTGACTTTACAGCCTGTTTGGGGAGCACTGTGCAAGCAAAAATAGCTATACCATAAACACTCCCTCCACAAGGCAAGTACTCGTCCTTCCATTCCACACATCTATGCTTCTAAAACTTCTTGTTATAAGCATAAGTGGTAGAGCATTTATTTTCAATTATAAACTTTGCATTTGGGAATATTGCTTTCCAGAAGCCTCAAGGATTTGTAGTTAAGTTTTGATGCTGTCTTTCGGGTTTTAGCTACCACTCTGAAATACTCCATGGTTTTCCCTTGGCCTCAGGAAAAAAGAAACATATTGCCTTCTCCTTACTTTTCTAGGTAACTTCTTCAAGAACAGGAAATGGAAAGAAAAGCTACCACTAACAAATTCATTAATGGATCCAACTTTGCACTATGAAATTGCAATATTTCTTCTTTTTGATGAACAGAAAAAAACTTTGCAAGTTTATTAGCCTAATTCTTCTATGGATTTATATCCTTACACCAGTTAAAAACAACACTTAAAAATCACACTGGATTCTCACTTAGTGTGTGTACTTGTACATACTTTGGAAACACAATTAGTTTCTTCATTTTAGGAGGCTCTGTGAAAGCACTTTTGGTTCCTTCACAGAGGTTACAATACTACAAGTATTGTAGTAATGTACTTCTGACTGAAGCCAACAGCTATTCCTTCAAAGTGGATATTGAAAGTACTCTGTAAGGAACGCCTTTAATTTAGAAGTTTCTTTACAAAATAAAATTTCCATTTCTAGGTGCTGCAAGTGTTTCAGTGCCACCATAATTAATGCACGCAACACTGCAGAGCAAGGCAAAGCCTGTACATACCATATTGTGCATGTGAACTAGAGCCCTGCTGCTTTTCCTTGGGTACTTGCAATGTTTGCTAGGATGACACAGAAACCTCAGCTATCAACATTTTTAATCAGCCTAGAGAAGTGGGAACTACCAGAACTCTCAAAATCACTGTTAGCTATTTATATCCCTGTGAACTCTAGCTGTGATCACAGGTTTTAAATACATGATACCTCCAAAGTGCTCTATATATTACTTCATTACCCTGATTTCTTCTCTTTCCACTAAGTTAAACTTTTTCTCACATCCAGGCTGCATGCATGAATTACACTGGTCTTTAGCTGAGCAGCTTGCCTGTCAGTGGCAAGTGGAGACAAAGCCTGAGACATCTGCCCACTAGCTTGGCTTAGAGAGCACTCCCAACCTTGCATAGTGTTCATTATGTCCTTCCCTGGGAAAGGGTCATGTCTGAATATGTTAATGCCACAAGCCAGCTTTGAGCAGGATAGATATGAGCTGTGGTCTTTGAGGGCAGGAAGCAGTGGTGGAGGACAAAAGCAGTGGCAGCATAAACAGAAATCCTTTGTATGCCTCAGTGTCACTGGGGCATGACCAAAAAGGGAAGGGAAAAAAAAAAAAAAGGCTTCTACTGTCCCAGAGACTTGATTCTGGCAGCACTCTTCCAACTTTTCCAGTTATATATAGAAAACAGCACATCTGCGATCCACCCAGAAAGTAAGCAAAGGACCCATTTTCCAGACAATCAAACCCAGGTCAAGTAGTGAAGTAGTTCTTCAGTCCTGCCATAGAAACCGGTAGTCAGGCCCTTCTGAGTTACACGTTTCATAGAAATAATTACTTTTAAATTTAAGGGCTGAGTACAGGCAGGGAAGAAATCCCTCTTGACTTTCAACATTTAAACATCTCATCTGGCTCAGTGATGTGATAAAAAAAAGTCCTGCAAGTGCTGCACTCTCTTCACAGCATCAGGGTAAAGCAGAATGCATCAAGGAAACCACCCACAGAGAAAGACTAGTGTTTTAGTTGCTCACAGCTCTTAAAGCTCTTGAAATTATTATTGTGATTAATACTAATGACAGATTTTGAGCACCTTAATCATCTGGATATGCTGCAAATATGTAGGATGGTTTTTCTGCTATTTCAGGCTAAGAATGATATGACAAAGTGACGTGGCTGACACTATGTCAGGATCCAGTCTTGAGCATCCAACCGTGGAACTAAATTGCCTGTCAGTGTGCTACCTGGATAGCAACATTTTATTTTGGACAGGTGCAGGTTAAAGATGCATGAGCAAAATATGCGATGAGAACCTTGAAGGAAATTGAACCTGATATCCAGGCATGTGAAAGGTGCCTTTAGGCTTCTGGTGTTCTGGTTTCAGCAAACTGAGGTGAGTGCCCAGAGAAGGATACAGGGGGACACTACAATGTGCTGTGCCTTTGATGAGATAAGGTACTAGAAAAGCTTCTTTCCATAAGCATGACAAAGTTCTGCCTCAACACAAAGGAAAAACATGTCAGAAAGCCTGTACTGTCAGGTGGACCTTTTTATATAGAACCACTTTGGTTTGGTTTGGTTAACTTGGAGGGGGGACAAAAATCCTCAACACACATACCAACCAAAAAATGAATTAATATAGTAATACACATGGAGAATTTTCTTTGCAAGGTTTAAATTATCTCAGGCAAGCTTTCAAAATGTACAAACTAGCAAAAGAGGTACCCCTGTTGTGTAGGGCAAGAATGGCATACTGAAGAGGGGGAAACACGTCAATCACTTGTTCCATTTCTCTTGGGAAATATAAAGGGAGATCAATATTGAGATGGCAGAAACAGTGGAAAATGGGTGACACATGATCAGCTCAACATGGAAAAAAATTAATAGAAGAGGCAACTACCTGTTTGGGAAAATAATTACATTAAATATAGTAGAAGAAAGTAAATCCATTTGGCAAGGATTCCTCTGGTTGTAATTAGAGGTTAGTTCAGAGAGTTAATAACTGCAAGCATAATCATTCTTCAGTGCATCCACAAATTACATTTTGCTCTACTTGACTGACCACATAACAGACACAGGGAGCATGTACCAGCACAAATAGTATGTTTGACAGATTGCAATAATATTCACAAAGGAAGACTCTCACCTATTTTTTGTGTATTGATCTGTTTTGACTGCAGGACTTGTTTAATAATCCTTGACACTTTAGGAACATGGTAAAAAGAGCATCAGAGAGGGAGTCTTAATCACAGAGACACCTTCCAAGATATACTGCAGAAAGTGAACTTTTCCTTTGTTGCTTTTCATGGCAATTACAGTTCCCAAAGTTTGGTTGGATCTTTCCTCCAGAAGTGAGACATCATTGCATTTAAAACATTTGTGCCTGTGTTGTTAATAATAGCCTGAGCTGTCCGTTAAGCTACACCTGCCAATATTATAAAGTTATTTTTGACAACGTAATTTTGAAGAGAAGAAGGGAGGGGAGTTAATAAAAATGCATTTTGTTCTTTAAAAGCCAAAAACAGCACCTATTATTATACTGCAAACTCTCCCTTTACATAACAATCACATATGCTCTTGACAAGAAAAGGCCCAGTTATTTCTATCAAATGGGATACAACATTAACTGGATAGTTTCTCTACTAATGAAGGAAATTTGAACCTCTGAACTGTACTCTTAACTACTACTTTTTAATAATATTTTTAACTGAATGCTTTCACCGAAATAATATGACTGCCAGATCCACTCTAAAATGGTAAAGATCCAGCAACAAAAATTAAGTCAGAGGAAGATAAACTGCCATACAGTATCAGGTCCCATTTAATAATCCATCTCCAATTACAGAAGACTGCACATTTCAGAGGAAAACGTCCTACCTATGAAAATGAGGAACTGCTATTCCCAGTATTGCTGGTAGTTTTAGAACAAAAATGGCAGTGATTCTATCTTACAAAAAGAAAATTAAATACAGTGTACATTATCACTGTGGATCTTCTTCTAAGGGAGCAATCAAGTTCGAGAAGATTTGAGGCAGCAGGTTCCCAATAAATTGCATGCCCTTATGAGTCTAAATTTAGTTTTTAAATCTAGCTGCTTTGCAGGTTCATTAATGGAACTATCTATTCCTACCTGTTTAGAGGAGGGCATCTGTACCTTTGGTTGTTAATGTCTGGTATAATAAGCAGAATGACATGTTCAATCTCATCCACATTTAAACAGTAGTTACAGTCACTCTTCAACAATTTCCTCTTTTCAGAAGCGAAAGAAAGAAGTGTAAGAGAGAATTTTTCCAGGTCTCTTCTTCCTCCAGTCCCTATATTCTTTAACCACCTTCATTTTCTCTGCTGCACCACAGTATCCAACTGTCTTTTCAGCAGCAGTTCTCCTTCTGGTGATGCATACCATTAGCCTAGATGCAGAACCTCAGTGGAAAGCCAGTTTTCCCATCCAGGAAAACCACACTATTATAGTGCAATGGATAGTATCACCCACTGGAAGCATCTTAAGGCTGTATATTCTCTTGTCCTGGCTCCCTGAACAGCTCAGATGCAGAAGCCATTCCTGAGGTTCTCACCAGACAGTTGTCTGATCTCCAAAATCAATCCGTGAAGTGCTTGTACAACAAATTGGAGAAGTTCCCTAAGTTAGCCCAGGCATTCCTGTGCTGACTTTTATCTCACATTGTCTCTATTACCCCCAAAAGCAACAGCAGAGCTCCAACTTGCTTTTCCTGACATCCCTGCCCGTCAGGCTGCTACTGACACCTCACCTTCTCACTGGTTCCTGCTCTTCCTTCTGAGCCAACATCACTGAGGGCAAAACTTGATGAAGGATCTGAGAGAGCTGTAATTGTTCAGGAATAGTGTGACCTGGCACTATACACTGATGGGTGCCTAATGATGCAAGAAATCTATCCCACACAGCTCTATAACATCTTTCCATACCATTTGCCATGAAGAAAGCTTAATGTTAATAATAACTTAATGTTATTTCTTCTCTGCATTTAATATGGCAGTGGTGCAAAAAGAAAGAAGGCATAAAGCTGTTGCTTCCTTCTTTCTTATTTCCTTCCCCACCTCCACACAGGTTCATGGGGTGTGTTAGAGATTTTTGAGGGAATGAGCATAGGACAGAAAATGAGGATGTCAGTGGCTCAGGCTTTATAATAGAGAAGACTCTCCACCCAGTCACATGTCAAAGGGCAAAAATAAAACCCCAAACTAACCCCTAAATTATCATAAATTTCATCTTTTTAAATGCAAAAAGTAGTCAGTTTAGTTGCAGAAAAATATTAATTTGTTCCAAAAATTCTGTCTGACATCCTGAAACAAAAATAATGGTTGAAGAGATGGAGTCACAAATTGCTTAGAAAGTTGGACTGAAAGCAAACTTATCAAATTCCCAAAGAGTGACTCTCAGACACCCCTGCAGAAAATCTCCAGGAAAATGATGCAGAATTACTGCTGATTATACCCATCAATTCAAAATATTTGCCCAAAATATTGATTTTTATTTCAATGTTTCTGTCTCAACAAGCTTTACTATTTTTCACCACAGCTGAAGCTATTGCCTTTCCAGAAGAAGTGGAGGGCTGTAGATCAGTAACTTAGACAGAATCACAGCATTTCAGTATGTTATGTCCAGATTCTCCCTTGGTCTGTCCCTGTCCCCTTCCCTGCTTCCAATCAAAAAAAAACCCAAACAAACAAAAGCCAAAACCCAAACCTTAAACCAAAACAGATCCACAACTCCAATCACTCTTGCACTCTTCCAAGAACTTTTACAAGCAGAAAATTAATTTTTACCAAGAAAACTGGTGAAAGACTTGGCAGCTCTTAAGCCTTGTGACAATCCTAGTGTCAATTCTTTGTTTTGCCTCTCTCCTCACAGACACTGAGCATGCTCACCTTCCAATTTTACACAGACTAAGCAAGTTCAATATTTTATAATATAAAATTAATATTATAATATTTTATAATATTAATTTATAAATATTTTATACTATTCAATAATTATTTATTAAAATAAATTATTTTAGAATATTAATTTTATAATATGAAAAAGTTGAAGTTCCATGACCTCACTGGCTTCCTACACAAAATTATCTGGGTGTCATTTATCATCTAAACCCACCTCTGTAGCCATGTGATGCTCCACTCACTATAAAGAATAATTATCTGGTATACAAAGTGAAACTGCTCTATAGGCTATTGTCAGACAACAGAAATCACTGAAAATTGATTTGAGACCACTGTGATGTTTAAACATCATGCAAAACCACATTAATTGCACACTTACTACTTGGAAATGAAATTTTTATGTGATGTATAGAGCTAAGGTTTTCTCTGACAGCTTGTCTTGCAGGAGGGGAGGATAATCTCTCCCTGCTGTAGGAGACTACCAACAGTGTCCCATACATTGGCTACAGCAGATTGAAAGGAACAGACATCCACCTCAAACATCACTAAAGAGCCCACGACACAAAGTCCCTAAAGGTACCTGCACAGGGCATTTCTTTTGGGATCAATGCCTCTGGGAAGCTCGAGTTTTTCTAGCTGGCCTGTTCCAGTCTGATCAGTAAGAGTAGAGCAGCCTTTTCTTTAGACAGAAACATACCAAATACAAGGTTACAAGTGAAATAAACTACAATCCAGACCTCACTTACAACAGCTTTTTAGTGCTTTGATTTTCCTAATTAGGAACCTGAAGGCACCTGCCATGTGTTAGCTCAGAGGATTCAGCCTATTCAGCAACACCTCCCAAATGCCAGCCCTAAAGAAAAACTTTTTCTGGTCTCACCTTCATAAGTTTACTGTCCTTGCTCCATTTGTACCACAACGTGGGAGGAAGAATTCACAGCCCTTCCAAAAGGTCATTGACTTTGATGATCAAAGCATTCCCTTACCCATCTCACCTCCTTGGCAGCAAGTCTTGAGCTTTACACATTTATTTAGCTCCTACACCTCAAGATAATAAGGTTCAAAATATGTGTTTTGTTACATGAAATCCTGCAGAACCGTATATGCAAAATTCCACTGTTTAGTTTTCCCTAACCAAATTTGTTATTTTGGGTTAGATTTATTTTTTTTTCTATAGGTATCAACATACACAATACATTAACAGTGCAGTTGAAAGACTCTTTAGGTCAACCACTTCACTCCTACCATGGCACATGTATCCTTGCCATCACTGTCAGGGGTTCCTTGATTAAAGTATACAAGTGTCTTGATGTCTTAAATATCATAAACATCCTCTTAACATTTTGCTTACAAATAGCAAATCAAGCACATACCTTGATGCACACCTTGATGCATGACAGCAAGTAACTTTGCTTAAGGCATTTTTCCTTGGCTGTTACGAGAGAGGAGACTCCTGTTATTTGTTTTATCTCTATCCTACAGACACATGTAATCCTGATTGTGCAATTTCTTGAACGTGTTTTTCAGCCTCTCTTGCATGGAAATTATTCATCTATATTTCAGGTCACTGCTGACAACAAGCAGAGATTTGCAGGACACAGGATTCTCCAACAAAGTGTTGTCTAGCATGAAAAGGGAAAGAAAAGCCTGAAGTATGCCAATCAATACTCAAATTAAATATATTCTGCTTCCAAAACTTCATCTAAACTTTAATTTGTCAGTTATTCTTGGAGATGCATGATCCAAATGTTGACCAGCATGAAGTTAGTTTAGGTCAGCTCCTGACAGACGACAGCCCAAAGTTATATTTGTGTCGGCTCCTTCTTTGGTAAAAAATAGAAATATGTACAACTTTGCTCAAAACTTGAATTATTATGATCTAAATATCTTCTATAATGTGGTGTTTTTCTCTTAGCTATTATACATGTATGTCACACCCACCAGAAGTGAAAAGTATCGCACAGAGGGTCATCAACAAGAACATAAGAAAATATTTGTCTAACATGGTGCAAGTTCTAATCTTCAGAACTTCAGAAGATTTCACTCCACTTCACATCAAGAAGAAATGATGTTAGGCTCCAACGGTCTTGATGAATGAAACTAGACAGTTTGCTCTGTTGTGAAAACTGGTTCAGATAATTTTATTTTCCAGTGCAAATTCATCTCAAATTACTGATTTTAGCAATATTTTACAATGGTAAGTCAATGTCTATCACCATCATTCAGTATGCTGAATCACTAGCATCCACACAAGTAATTTCATTTTAAAGTTCTTTAGAGATTAGCATTTAAAAAATTTGAGGCTTAACCTGTAATCTGTAAGTGAACTTTCTGCCTACAGGGAAACAGAGTGAGCTTTTCCTGCACTTTCTCCATATTAGGAGAGACATGATTTTCCACCTAGGAAACATTTAGGTTTTTCAGCCTCCCAGACCTATTTGTGCCAAGACACAGTTTTTGGCACCACAGGCGTAAAAACCTGGCAAATCCTACAATTGGTAGTTTCAGAATCACTAAATTTGATTTATTCATATATTTCAAAGCAAAAAACCCCAAGAAAACAATCATCTTTCCTCTTCTTAGGAAGAATCAAGGCCATAGAACTTTATCTAGCTGTTAATGTGACAAGTTGTGTGATTGCAACACTTTTTATTGAGCTGAAATGTTTGAAAAAATCCAATTCTGTGCTGCAGAGCTTATGTTTATATTCTGTTGGGATCCAAATCAGGGTTTTCTTTTAGTTTTTCACTGATATTCTGGTAGAACTAGCTGGAATAGCATCCCTCTGCAAAGCTTTGTACAAATACATAAAAAGCAGAGCCTCATAACAACAAACTGATTGTTCAATGCACAAGATAAAGAAGGGTAGAGATGGGGGGAAATGGAGATAAACAAGTTTACATATCATAAAATCATATAACAGTTTGTGTTGGAAGGTTACCTTTGAAGGTAACCTTTGGCGGTTAACTAGTCCAAACCAAGATGGGAAGACTAAACCACAAAGAAAGTGATGACTATATTCCAGTGCCTTCCACCCCCACTGTAAGAATTGTGTAGACATGTGCTAACCCCTTAAAAATCCAGTTCCAAACAGCTTGTCCCTGACCACTTAGAAAATCAGTGAATGGGAACAAGACTTGAAAATGCCATGGGAAGAGAACCGTCACTCAGACCAAAGGGACAAAAATAATCACATAAATATCACGAGAGCCCTTCTCTGTACCCAGGTGCCCACACCCTGAAAATGCAATTAACCAGAGAGCAAGGCAGGTATTCATAACACCTCCTGGCAGCCTTTGACACTGCTATGTTTGTCTTCCCTTTCCTATGAGCAGAAACAGATAAAACTGAACTGTAGCTATACATTACTGGTAGCAGAAAATTACTGATACACACACACATCCCCACACGCACACCTTACAGTGTTTCTCTTTCCCATGTTTTCATTTATCTGGAAAAACTATTTAATAGAAGCCAAACTTAGAAGTCTGATACTATTTATTAGTGAAAAAAAAATTTGCAGTGATGGAAAATGCCACTTCCATTAAGTTCAGACTTCCAAAACATTGTCCTTCCAAAATATGGTCCATTGCTACCATTTATTACATGAGATGAGGAAAGGTCTAAGGAAGTTCTTACTTATCTGGGGAGCACGTGAGTAGTGCACACAATACCTTTTGCTGTGTGTTTTGTGACTATGGTACAATCATTACTGGTTAAAATACACCAGGGTATTCCAAGGTGCAAAGGACTCTCCTACATATTTTCCTGATTAGTAGCACTTTTCTGCTCTGCCATATTAGTATCCACTGCTCAGTGAGAAAAAAAGAAAAGAAAAGAAAAGAAAAGAAAAGAAAAGAAAAGAAAAGAAAAGAAAAGAAAAGAAAAGAAAAGAAAAGAAAAGAAAAGAAAAGAAAAGAAAAGAAAAGAAAAGAAAAGAAAAGAAAAAAGTCCCTGAGCAGAGCAATCTGTCATTACTCATGGTTGAGACACTATAATTTCACACAGAGCAACAGGTAACAATTAGTGCTACAGGAATTAGGGCTGTACTATGAATAAATTGATATTTCTTGTATCTCTGCAGTGTTCCACCCTTCCCACCTCTACAAAGAGGCTGTTAAGGCTAGTGGATCCGAATGAACCCAAGAAGGTTATCATCACAGCCTTTTCTTCAGAGCTCAGAGAAGGTATTGCATGAGACCATGTATGATTATAAACAAACCACTTCAAAGTCTCGTCAGTTGTCCCTCCCCCAAGTTATTTCAGACAATGTCATTTCCTTTTAATTACGCAGCTTAGCACATGTAGAAAAACAGTTTATTCTCTATGTAAATACGTATCCAAACTTTGGTCCCATTTAGGATCATAGGACAGAAAGTAGGCTGTACCATTTGCCACAAGCTTTGCATTGACTTGTGAAACTTCTGGTCTTTTTTACAGACATAGGCTCAGGTGAGAACTTGAACAACTCCTTGTCAAGTTGTTACATGAACGTTTTGCGATGCAGCTTATTGAGCCAGGGGAAAGGAGCTGCTTCCTTTGGCACGATCACAGGATGACTGGCACAATGGACAAGCAAGGCTGTTGGCAGTTATTAGTAGGTAAAGATGAAACCTGAAATAATATCATTATGTCTAACTAGAGGTCAGTGCAGATTAAAGTATAAACCAATATGCTTTAGAATCAATTTAAATACTTGTGAACCCCCATTTAATGCAGGAGAATATTATATGCGTCCATGGAGAGAGAGAGAAAGAGATTAAAGAATTAGTTTAGAGCAAGCCTGGAACAGAAGAAGGGTCAAGCCTCCCAAGTCTTCAAAGTATTAGAAAAGAGATGAGATCATGTGGCATTGTGCTTGAGGGTAAGCCTGGTCTTGGGGATGCCATCTGACTGGGTGGCTGGCTGTCTGGCTGCTCCAGAAAACAGCAGGCCTACATCTCCTTTGCATCACCACTGATGCTTATCTGGTCTCACCAGGATCTGGTCCAGGCACAATGACTCAGTGTTCTCCTGTGCTGGCCTGCAGGAAGCAGTGGCTGCATATGAGCAAGGGGACTACCCCATTCTGCAGCACACAGCCACCACCAAGCTTGAATGGAACACAAGAAGCTACCCAAAGTAAAGCGGCAGCTCTCCGTCTCACAGGCGTGCAGCAAAGAAGAGCACAAAGATTTGTAAGTACTCTGAGTGTCCAGTGAAGCCAGACTTCCTCTAATAATTCAAAAATATCCTTTCCCCATTGAGAGAGCTGAAGAAAATGGCAAAATAGTCCACTCTATACATTTCGGACTCAAATAATTGTCATCTGGAGTCTTTTGTAAATACACATCCCAAACATAAGGCCTCAATTATTCTCTTCTGGGCTATGGGATTCCAGAGTATTTCAGCCTGCAGTCACCCACACAGCAAGGGAGAGGCAGCATATAATATAGCTTTCAGCTAAGTAATCAGCCGTCTTCTCCTTGATCAGGCTGCCTTACAAGGTGAAGTTCAGCTGTACAAGAAAAAGCCTCCTACTCTTACAGCAATTAATCAGTGTATGCCTCCTATAAAATTTCAGGTACATCCAAACCTAAATTCTTTTTCTTTCCCATCACCAAAAGGACACCAAACCAGAGCCCAAAACATCCCTTGCAACGAGCTACAAAACTGGTTTGGTTTTCTGGTGTTTTCAGTGGTTCAAAGCCCTGCTTCAGCTTCACCACTGCTCCTTGGTAGGGATGTACTGCAGTGACTCCACGTGTCAAAGTACACAATCGGCGCTTTGAGGAAATTCTGGACAGTGGAAAGGGAAAGCCAGTGGAAAGTGATATGGCTGTGTTTGCTCACAAACTAAAACTACTGAGATTATTAACACTAGAGCAGACTATGAAGAACTACGAGAAAGCCTAATAAATCAGATAGCATGAGATTAGGTTCTCTGTAGATAAGAAGAGGTGCTCTCAAAAGAACAATTTGAAATTACTCGTACACATTGATTTCTAAACTAGTTCAGAAATTTCTTAGGAAAAGTTTAAGCATGACCTTCAGCAGTTTAAAAAGGATGTGCAGAAATGCAAATGGAATACTCATCTGTACCGAAAGCATATGGAAATATGGCAAAATATTGCAGAGCTAATTGAAGTACGTTTTCCATTAGTATATGATGTCACATTTACACTGCAATTCAGTTTCTGAAAAAAACCACCTATTTTCTCCTGAAATTACAGAGTTGAAGGTGATGAACTGAAAATAATTCCAGAGAAAGGGCAAGAGATGAGAGGAAAAGGCTTCCATAGAAGTTAACATCTGGTGATAGCAGCAGTGTATGGAACATCAGGAAAGGGATGACATTCAAGTAGCTTTTTTTATCTTTCCAAATCATGTTTCATTTCCCACTGTGGGATCTGTGAGGTAAATTACAATTCTATGCAGTAGGAGAAGTGATAGCAGAGCCTATAGTTCCAGACAGAACTATGCTTATTCTTTTACAAATTTTGTTACAAGTATGGACCATGTTTGTGGTGCAGAAATATGATGAACTACAGCTGCCACTACTGCAGAGCTCAGCTCTTCAAACAGGAGGACATCCTTTAGAGATCATCAGATTAGGTTGACTAATTGGCTCTTCTGTCCAAAAAAAGCCAGTCTTTGACTTTTACAGCAATGTGATTTATTTTTCTGGACTGTATGGGTTTTTGGTGTTTGTTCCACATATTTTGTATCCATATTTCAAGGGTGGACTTCCCTGCAGGGACTCATGCCAAAGTTTGCAGTAGCATGAACACATGTAGTTTCTCAAGGAGCTTGAGTTTATCTATTTTGAAAAATAGAGAGGAATGGCATCCAAAGTCAGAGATAGTGAGCATCAAAGGTTTTTTTTTTTTCCCTTGGATACCATTCATAGAAATCTCTCACAGATAAGCCACCAAACACAAATATTCCTGGTCCACAGGGGGAAACAGCTACGATAAAGACTTAAAATAAATTGAATAACAAAGCGTGCAATTCAACCCAATTAGCCATTCTCATAATAATGGGAGAAAGACAGGGAAGAGAGACAGCACAAGAATTTAAACCAAATATTTAAATGCTAAATAAACCTTCTATTACACACATTGCTGTGGCAAATCCAAGGAAGGGCAAAAAAGTTGATGAAGAGTATACAACACAGGTATTATGGGGAGCAACTGAGGGAGCTGGAGTTGTTTAGGCATGAGAAAGGGAGGCTCAGGGGGGACCTTATTGCTCTCTACAACTATCTGAAAGGAGGTTGATGTGAGGTGGGTGTTGGTCTATTTTCCAAGCTAACAAGCAATAAGACAAAAGGAAATGGCCTCAAGTTCTGCCAGGGGAGGTTTAGATTGGACAGTATGAAAAAATTCTTCACCAAAAGGGTTGTCAAGCCTTGGAACAGGCTGTCCAGAGAAGTGGTGGAGTCACCATCCCTGGAGGTATTTAAAAGATGTGTAGGTGTGGCTCTCAGGGACATGGTTTAGTGGCAAAAGTGGCAGCACTGTGTTGATGGTCGGACTTTATGTTCTTAGGGGTCTTTTCAAACCCAAGTATTCTTAGATTCTATTACTCTATGTAATTAGCCTGTTGAACACACTCCCACAGGATATTGTTGTGCTATGTAGTTTAGTGAATACAAATGCAGGTATTCCTTGTTTTTAATGTACCCAAGGCAAACACCATTCTCTGGCTTCTAATGTGTCAATAACCAACTTGAACTTGTGTTGTTAATCCTGTTGTATGTGTCCCACCCAACACAGACACTGTGCAACCGTTTTCAGTGTAAAAGTTCAGTGTTGGAGCCTTTTATATTAACTACTCTCAAACACATGATTTTGGGCTAGGGAAAGTGCTTCCAGTGTGCCAATTTGTGCCTCCCAAGATCTACCCAGTATGAATGATTCCCTCACTTCTCTCTCTAGATCAGTTACTCAGGAGGATACCTATTCCCTTTCATCATAAAGCCAGTCAAAAACTATTCCCAAGCTGTTAAAATTTTGATCTTTCTTCTTAAAAAAATAAATCCATATGAAAAAAAGAGGTATTAGCTGAGTGGTAATAACAGGTAGGAGAAGAACAAGAACTGTTTCTTTTTTTCTCTTTCACTTGAATCTTTCTATTTATAAACAGACCGGCCAGCTCTGCTTGTTATTTTTCAGCCATAAAGGGAGTTGGTTCAAGGTATGTCAGCATGATAGGTCTTGCCTCTATTTAGGCTGGAAGTATTACCTTTCAAGGATTCTTTTAATAGAGAATGAATATTTCAGTGTTCAGAAGTATATGCGCTCTTTAAACTCTCTTTTTCTGACTTCCAGTGGCTGCCTTGTTCGCAGGGAGGATTGCTAGGGGTTGTTCACCATTCTGATCCCCAAATCACACAGCCAGAGGCCAACCCAACAGCTGCATGTGTGGAGTGTTTTAGTTCACATAGTGCTTCAATAAAACCAAACCAACCAACCAGCAAAAAAAACAAACCCCACAGAGGTGTGTGCGCGTGCACACACAGACACACAGATCTACAGCAGCTCATTTCACAGAAGTAAGACAGAGAAGGAGACTTAAGACTGATTGATTAAACATTTTAAGAGGTTCACCATTATTTATGCTCTCAGCAAAGGCAGTCACCAGCACTGAGCAAGTGCCTTTCTCCACACATCCCAAATAACCCTAGGGTACGATATCATGCAATTCAAAATGTACATAAATTCTGCACCTTCTCCAGTAGCATCTGGAACTATCAATGGCCAAAGATAATATTGGACTGATGCAATAGTAATAGGCAAAAAGCTACTCTGATATTTCAGATCCTCCAATGTATTTTAAAGGTAATCAGCAAAAGATACTTAAAAGAAAAAAGCAAACTCACCATTCTGGAAACTAAGAGCTTTTCCCTAGATCCAAATTATGTTTTTGTTCAAGACATCAGTATTGTTGAAGGAGCACTTATTCCTGCTCTGGCTTTGAAACACTGTGGTGTGCTCAGGGTTCAGGTAGGTGCTGGAGCACACCTGGTGAGCCTCCCTCTTCGGAGTGCTGAGCAATGCCTGCTGGAATGCGCAGTCTAGCAGGAACCTGGCACCGCTTGTTCCAACAGACAGGCGTGAGCCATGGGACTACATTACCCATAATTGCCTTCAGCTTGGTGTATGATTACACCTGAAACCAGGAGAGGTGGTGTGGGAGTTTCACCTTAAGTGGGAGAGACATACTCAGAGGAGAAGGAGGAAGCATGCGCTCCTTGTGTGCCACTGGAACATACTTAGGATTTTCTACTTACACACACCATGTTGCAGATATGTTGGATTGTTGGGAGGGGTTCAAAGGGCGGCCTTCTGATTAAGGTCAGGTTAGAAATAATTAGATTTCCTTGCAGTGAATATAGTGACTGAAATTGCTCGAACCTGTATGACCGGTTTAGGCATCTCCGTGCATGTGAGAGAATCAGACAGCTGGGTATAAGGAAGCAAGCGAAGGAGGGGTGGCAGTGGCCTAGGATATCTACAGAGGAGGGAATACAGGGACATTTGGGAGGGTGAGGAGGAAAATGTTCCTTTTTAGCCCCATGTCCTTTAAGAAATAGCAAATTTTCCTGTATGTTATATTGCAGGTGGGTTTTTATCAGTGATTTAAGAATTTCCTAGAATAAAGTTTAGAAGGACAAAGGTTACAGGCACAGAGAGATAAGAAAAATGTGCCAGGAATGTCACAGGGACTTGGAGAAGGGCTGATTTGCCTATCCTGTTTTTATTTGCTACCTATGGGTTTATGACATTTAGGACTCACAGCTGAAACCCCCCTTTCATGGAAAGAGGTATCACAAGCTTTCTAAGCCTGCATCCAAAAAGTTGAAATATGAATCAGATGGGATAAGAAAATGGAGAAAGGCAGAATCCAGGCTGTTTAGGAATGAGACAGTGTCAACTGGTGGGCAATTCCCACCAAATAAGCAACCTGCCAGAGTAGGTGGTTCTGTTTGACCTGACCGCAAAGTTGGGTGAAACTCAGCAAATAGTTTCATCCTGAAAAAAGTGAAGCTGAAATGGCCAACTATTTCAACTAAATGGTCAATCCATTACAGCACCATTCAGAGAACTGAACATTTTCCCTCCTACCCAGTCCAGAAAAAACCTTTCCCACCTTACCATGAGTGACAAAGATGAAAAAAAGGTGTCCCATCTCCAAATGATTTGAGCAACCAGACAGATTGTTGAGAGAGCTTTATCCTGCTGTCAGAAGCAGGATGTTAGAGTACTACAGTATGGTTATTCACTCTGTGCTAAAACCACCAGTTACAGAAAAATTAGGTGATTTCTGCTACCACTGCTTCTCAAAAGGCATAGTTTGGAAAATCAAGATCTGGAAATAGAAAATGTAGGACAGATAAGCCTTGTCAGACACCAGGATGAGAAGGGAAAAAATTCCAGTGACATTTACCCAGAGCTACTAAGAAAACAAGTATTTAATTTTTCTTACATGTTTCATTTTCTGGGTTTTTTTTAGGTTTCTTGAGGCAGGTATTGTCTATCATGTGTGTCTAATGCTCATGACAATGACAACCCAAACCAGTTGAAACTCACTGTCATACTAATATAATTTAATAATAAATTACGGTCTTGTTATGCTAACTCTACATTTCAATCCCTTTTCTGTTATCTCAGACTACCCCTTAAAATTTCTGTTTAGGTAAGATACCTTTCCTAGGCTTCATTTCTCTGAATGGACCATTAACTCATAAAAGAAATGTTGGTTAAAACTGGAAGTACTTTCAGAGCCAGATGTTTTTAATAATCCATTCTTCTGAATAAAAGAATAATTTTAAAAATATTAGTGGTATTTTACCTTAAGTTTAGGCTGATGATTTTTAACATCCTTTTTCATAGGGATGAATCAAAACTCAATTAAAATAATATTCCTCTTAGCTGTTTCTCAGGTAGAGAATTAGTTTAGAACCCATAAAGCTGCAGTTGGGACCCTGATGACTCACATAAAGCATCTACAGGTTTTGAGTTGATCTCTGGGTCTCATAAAACCATAGAAACATAAAATTACTTGGGCTGGATATCTTGTGCTGGATCAGGTTGCTCGAAGTCTCATCCAACCTGGCCTTGAACACTTCCAGGGTTGGGGCATCCACAACTTCTCTGGGCAGCTTGTTCCAGTGCCTCACCACCTTCTCAGTAAGGAATTTCTTCCTAATATCTAATCTAAACTTATTCTCTTTCAGTCTAAAGCCATTTTCTCTTATCCTATCCCTACATGCTCCTTTAAAAAGTCCCTCTCCAGCTTTCTTGTCACGTCCCTTTAGGTTCTGAAAAACTCCTAACTACAAAAGGGCCCAAGTATTAACATAGTCTATGTGGGGTTTGCCTACGAGGGTGACCAGTTATTAGTTCCCACGTATTTATTAAAGTCTGCCACTTGTGTCTTGTTGTATAATAAAGTTTACCTTGAAGGCATCTAAACCAGATATTTAAAAGACAGCAATCCCTAAGATATTACCACTCCAGAAACAGCTCTGACCAGTCAGCTTTCATTTCCAGGCTCCTCAGAAACCCAGATTCTGCAACAGCTTTTTTTTGAATATCATTTGGTGAGACACTGCAGTTTTCTGCAGTTTGACTCATTTTCAGAGCAAAGTCTTCCAGAAAGAGATTTAGACTCTTAGGCCTTAGGAATGCTAAATAACATGTGGACAGTTAATAAGCACTTTCATGGGTTTAATTAACTGCACTGGTTGTACACGCATGCTATGGACACAGACAAAACCAAGAGCAAATGCTGACAGCCTCACTTGGCAACATTTTTTTTTTCTCAGATATATTTATGTCATTGAAATCAGTGGAATTTAGAAAGAAATCTTTTGGAAGAGGGACCAATGAGGATAATTCCAAGATGGGAAATTTGGAAGCTGAGAGTGCATGCATATAATAAGCCCCGGAAGAAATCCAGATATGGTGGGCCAGTCCACCTGAGCCCAAAAAAAGTGTAGCAATAGCAGTAGAGCTGGTCTCCAGCAACTGCCAACTCTAGGGCACAAGCAACACCACAGGATATTTAACCTTGCTTTGGAAGTGGGTGAATGCCACCGAGCCACATCCTTTACCTTTTGCAACCTTTTACTGGTAGTGATGGCAAGATCCTGGAAAGTTTGGGAGTGTAAACAATCACATGCTGGCTTGAAGTAACATAACAGGCATGGGAAGTGGCAGCCATGTCTTTGCTTCTTGTCTGTTTACAGTATGTGCTTTCCCCTTCACTGATTTTGTACTTTTTTGCTTGTTTGTTTAAGTAACTGCGTATTTCAATGGCTAAACTGAGCAGTGACTGTAGGGTCAAAGGGCACACTTAGGTTCTGTGTGTAAACATATTTTATTGGCTTGCAACAGATGGAATAGCTGGGGCAGAAAGCTGCATCTTGGACCTGCATCTGTATGCTGCAGTTCTCATCAGAAGAAAAGAAAACACCAAGGCCTCACTGTACATTACATATTGTTCTCATCCCGTTTGTTTCAGTTGTTCCTAAAGCTCATCAGCAAACAAATACAAACCCCTTGCCCATCAAGCTATGAGAAGAGGGGCACCATTAACTGTAGGCTACGTGACAGTTACCTATATGATTATTTCCAACACAAATTAGCTGTGGTCACTACACTATGACTTAGGAATGCATCTGGGAGAGACAAAGGTTGAAGGTCAGGATATTCTGCATATGAAGAATCCACTCAAACATTATTCTTCCCCTGCCCGTTCCCGCCAATGGCAGAAAAACTTTCATGGCAGAAAATGTTCAGGCCAAAGATATTTACACATGAGGTAGCAAGTTGGACATTCCTCCCAATAAAATAACAATTAATAACCAAGAGAAGTGTGGGGGTGAAAACTGGTCTTCTGACAGGCCTATGATAGAAAATGTTTTATAATATAGTAATGGTGGCAAAAGCAGTTCTGACTGTTTTTACTGATTCCAGGCTTCTGCGTATTTTCTATACCAGCAAAAGCACTTCTGCCAGTTCTGTATCACATTAAGGCTCTTGCCAGTATCAAACACTGCCAAAAATCACATTCTTAAGAGATATGACTTACACTAACACCCGTATCTAAAACAAAGCAGGCTTTACAAACTCTAATGAATACTCCACCCAGGCAGGCAAACCCACTTTTCCTGATAAATAGTGAACCGAAGCAATCAGAAAGATTTTACCTGGTTTCTGAAGGGCAGTATACAGTTCTGGGCAATGTTAAACATCAGAAAAACAGCTCTCAAAGTGTTATATCCTCAGCAGGCTGTCTCTTAGACTTTAGTCAAGGTGAAGGTTTGGTTTAAAAAAATCTGTGACATCACACTTTAAGGAATACATAGAACTTGTGGCAAGAGTACCACAGTACAGGAAGCACAGTACAGCCGAAGCAAAAAGCGAAAGTGTGTACAGAAACTACTGAAGGCAGAAGCAGATCAAAAGGAAACAATGCTGTCCACCAATGAAATTTGTAAGGAAAATGCTACAGTGAGCAGCAAAAGCTATATCTGTACTTACTAGATCTGTGTGCACTCTGAAAAAAAAATTGAATCATTCTCCATGGAAAACTGGAACAAGAACTGAAATGTGGTTTTGGGTTTTGCGGGGGTTTTAGGGTTTTTTTGTTGGTTGGTTTAGGGTTTTTGGGGGGGGGAGGGGCATTGTTTGTTAGGTTTGGTTTGTTTTTTAACAAAAGAGCTCCCAGAAAGTCCTACAGAAAACAGAATTTTTCTGGTTTTCATATATCAACAACTCAAGGAAAATCATTGCTTTCCTCTAGTATTTATCTTAAGGAAGGAATCAGTATACCACGTCTTAATGCTGATGGAATGTGAAATTATAATAAAAAGAGAATTTTTTTTTTAATAACGAAAACTTTAAAGAGGATCGTTCAATCAAAACATTAATATGATAAATTAGCTGGCAAACTGGACTGAAGAATATCACAGCAGGAACATTCCTGAATGGTGAGCATATGGTTGCCAAAAGGGACTCGGAGGAAGAGCTCTGAGAGTGGTATAGAAAGATCTCTTTCTCTCTTGAAATAGCAAGTGGGTTGGAACTTGTGCCCTAGGGAAAGATTCACAAGATATCTTTTGTACCATGAAAATATTTGTTTCCTCTCTGTAACTAAAGCTGTTTAGTTTAGTTAGTTGCTAGATTACTTTATGCAAAGTGTGTTCATTAAACAAACAATGTATTTTTTTTGTTTATACCATTTTCTCTCTGTCACTAGCAAACTTCTCTCTCCCACAGCCAAATCTGCTGCACTCTGCAGGGAAGGTTCACTTACTCCATTCCCACAGAGAAAAGGTACAAGGAGACCTCAAAAGAAGGAAAACAAGTTTGGCCTGAGCTAACAATCCTACCACTTCAGTCAGTAAGACACAGGCAAAGACCCCCATGGCCCAAGTAGTGTTTTGCAGACACCAGTCTTAAAGTCCTTGAAGTGATGCCTCCAGATCCAAAGCAGAAGCAGCAGCAGAGAGCAGGGCCACGTGGCACTTCCTCCTGTAGCATTAGACTGGGCAAAAGAATAACATCTTTCAGGTTGGGAAAACCCTATTTTGGTCCTAGTTCATCATTAAATCCCACTTCACTTATATTACATATCACCAAGGAGTATATTCCACGTGACAGCAAAAAAAAAATCTGCAGGCAAAAGAACGGGGTCAGGGCCAAGAAGTTCATGTCTTAAACAGCAATGAGCAGTGAGGCAAGAAAAATACTGCTCCATCTCAGATGTTCTTGTATCACATTTCTAGAAATTATCAGCACACTGCACTCAGCCACACTTGGGTAGAATGTAACTGATTACTAGAGAAGGAGAAAATAAGATTTTTCTCGTTACTTTTAGCCTGCTTTCCTCAGGAAACAGGGTCTACATGATCATGCCATGTCTATATAAGGCTCTAATTGATGCTCACCACTGGTTCATGAATTCATGAGCCAGCTCAGCCTAATGCAGGCACGAAAACCTCAGAACACTAGGTTCATGAAAAGGCTCATCCAAGTGAAAAAGAAAGCTGAGGATATCTGTGGAGGATAGGTTACTATACTATTAGACCTCAGAGAATCACAGAAAATTACAAATGAAAGAGGGACTGATATCAAAGCACAAAATCCAGAGAAGGTTTCTTTTCATAACAGGAGAAAAATCCAGTTCAAAACAGAAATACGTATGAAATTTGAATCCTAAAGCTTCTCTTTTTCACAGGAACATGCAGACATCAAGAGCTAGAATCTGATCTTGTTGTAGATCCCAGGCAGCTCTGCTGAGTTAAGTAGTAGGTGGCTAGATTTGACCTTATAGGTTGTCAACGTGGACCTGTTTTTCAGCAATGAGTATGTTAAGAACTTGAAAATCTGGCCATGGGTGCCTCACTCAGGGAGTCAGGAGATACCAGACGCTCTTGAAAGACAAGCCTTTGTTTAGGTGCCTGTATGGAAAGCAGCTGCTTCTGAAAATCAGATTTAAGACATCAGGGTAAGACCTGAATTATTCATTGTAGCACCATTAAAAGATTAAAACTGATTTTCTTCATGTTAGATAGGGGTTGAAAACTGGTATAAACAATAGGACTTTCATATCCTTCGTGCCATTCAAAGCTGAAAGTAAGTACTTACTAACTTGGGTTTCTACTTTCTGCTTCAGCTTGATAAAAAGGCAGTTTTGGAAACACTCAGACATTAATTTTTTTTGTTTTATACCTTCTTATCAACTTGAACAATCATTTGTTAAATATCTATCAATTACATCATAATTATAATTTTTACCTGTAAAACAGCTATTCATCCCTTTAAGACAGATTTTATCTCCACTAAAATAGGAGCTAATAAGCTCGGAAAACCTAAACCCCACATATTCATTGTTTTCTTCATTGTAAAGCGAGAGTTAGTTTTTGGGTTTTATTCCTCCATTTGAGAACCTTTCCTCAGTTTAGTAGAAAACATTTCTCCTAAGTTTAATGATGTTTTAGCCTGTATTAATAACAAACCCAAATGCGACTGTTTTTATGAGCTGTGGTCTAAAGAGCAGATAAATAAGAAGTTAGCTATGAAATTGTGAGTGGAGCTAAAAGCCAGTTTCTCGCCCCTTCTCACAGTTACCTGGGCTCCTTAGTTCAACAGCATGGTGCTGGTCCCTGTGACATATCCTTGAACTGCTGTCTATCAGAATAAGCCAGGTGACTGCACATATCTGCAATAACTGAAACAGTACTCTAAGGTTACAACATTTTTGACCTGTCATATCCGGTACTTTATGTCTAATACCCTAAGTATTCATTAGTCATATTTACTGTGCGGTATGGTAGATAAAGAAGTGTAAATGTCACCTTTCCAATGTTGCGTACAACTAGAAATAGGAGTCAGACTTTCAATAATGTCTGTAGCAAAAATAACAATTTATCTTTACAACTATCATAGAATTGTATGAGATACCTGGATTGATCATGTTTTATTCATCAATTACTCACACATCATTTTTGAAGATTAAAAAATTACTGGTTTTGGTTGCATTTTCCTCAGATAATTTGATCATATTTGTTTTTATTGTGGCTCTAATCGGTTAAGTTCTACTGTGCCTCTGTCACATATTTGCCATACAGGATTTTGCATCTGAGCTCTTTTTGTGTATCCATTTCCTGGGAAAAAGCTCTCACCATCACTCTGTTTCTCACCATCAGGTACATCAAGCAAAACAAAACTTTTTATAACAATGGGGAAAAAAACCCCCTACCACTGACAAAGAAACTGTTCAGCTACGTATTTGCTGGAGTGTTCAATCAGGTTTCTGAGTCAGCAAAACATCCATTTATCTTCTTGTTGTTGATGCATATTTAACAGTGTATTTTGCTGTTTTGTTCTTTAGGAGTAGTATTATCATACTTACATTGCATATGTATATGTTTTTTTCTCAGCCAGAATCTGAACTCTGGAGTATACATCTCTCAGCTCCACAAGTAATCAGTGCTACACCATCCTGATAATTCTGTCTCACCTTTTAATAACTGAAACGCAATTTTCCAAAAGCTCTACAAACACCCACCTGACCTGAAAAGACTATTTCTGTACCTTTCTCCTCTAACAAGGAATTTCTCATGCACTATAAGCACATCACAATTACTCCTAACTTGGTGACCCCATCCTTTCAGAAAAGGGCTGGCATTGTCATCCTTGCAACTTAAAAGCAGGACCTGTCTTTAATTCCCAAGTGACCTCACAAGGCTGATCTGAAGCTCACATAAAGGCCCGGACATGGTCTTTAATGTTGCCTACTAAAAGGGAAGACCATTTCTGGCTCCTTTAAGAGTAATAGGGCTGGAACCCCAGAGCATCTCAGCTGAAAAGTCACTCTCAGACCCAGCCAGCTCTGGGCAGAGCTGCTGTTACCTCTGGGCCCATGGTACTTGAAAGAGAACCTCTTATTCAGTAATACCTCCAGTTGCCTCTGATTAGCATAATGACTGTAATTAATGCCTACACCACCAGAGCAGTGTGTGCTGGTCCTGCAGCCCTCCACCCACAGCTGGCACCCCCAGCCGTTTCCTGCAGCACACGAGGCGGCGGCCACTGAGCCCTCCCTGCCTGTACTGACACTTTTTGCACTGAGGCTGCTAATATGGGAGCAATGGTAATGCAAGAAGATGATATTCCGACTTCATCTTCCAGTAATATCATATTTCTCTTCGTTTCTCTTCTCAGGCTTTCAAAGGTTCTGACTAAAAATGATTTTCCAGCTTAGAGAAAAATTTCAAGGTGCAATAAACAGTAGGATTTAAGTACAGTGTATGCTGAGAATGCAGTTATAAAAAAAAGTGATAATGCCAGATCTGCTAGTAATCAGGACAACTCTGCTGAAGTGAAGGGAGTAATTCCAGTTTACATCTTCTGAGGATCTGATCCCTACCAAAGCTGTTAAACATGGAACATCACTTCAGTACGCTAGGTGCCTGTTAACTGAAAGATGTGGAAATAGGAGCATATTTGGCTTAGAGGTCTTCATGGGACCCATTCTGGAAGGCAGGTTCCTGCAAATCACTGAATATTTTCAGCACTGACTAGCTCGAGGGAGTGCTTACTCAAAAATCTTGCAAGGTTTGTTCCTCTTGCCTTCATTTTGAATGCAATGATTTATCTTTGTTGACACCTACAGGAGCAGATAAGATCAAATAATGAACTGCTTTAAACTTCTTTAAATGACGTGGGTGGTTTCAGTAAACATTTTCCATCAAAATAACACAACCAGTGCTTAGCCTGGCATCTTCCATTGTCACGCACAATTCCTTTTGGTTTTTAAATCCAGTGCAGTGAGGAAGCCGTGATTATTCAGAGGCAATGAAATTGCAGTTGTGCTGATTGTGCTGTTAACAGCTGCAGCTTTGAGGACTTCAGACAGGTCTGAGTTTTGATCAGCAGTAATGCTGCTTTGTGACTGGAAGTTCAGGTCAGAACGGGGAACAAAAAGGACAGCAAAACTGACTCAAATTAGTAACAAAAAATAACAGTTGCATTTCAGTAAATGCATGCACCAAAGCTAACCAATCTAAGGTAGTTTGGAGTAACTGGATTGCAAAGGATCCATGAGGATTCCCTTTGCAAGCATTTCCTGCTGAAGGCAAACTCCAAAGACATACATAAATTGGACAGTGATGCTGCCACACTTCAGCAAAACATCAAGGCTACAGTAATGCAGATGCAAAAACATATAAGAAACACTCATAAATACTTGCACATATAAAACCCTACATTTTTGTATCTATATTACTAGCTACTCTTTTCATTTGGTTAGTTTACTGGCATTTTGGACTTAATTTCTAAATATAAAAATACTTTTTTGGAATAGGGGATAATTATCTCACTTTATTAGCAGTGGACAAATTTAATCATAGCAAAATAGCATTCAAATATTAATCTTTTAAATATGAGGGAAAAGAACAACTAACAAATATGAAAAAAGTTCAGAGACTAGTTTTCCTGATGAGTGTCTTAAAATGGATTCTTCAACAACATCTGCAAGCTGTAAGACATAATTTTTTTCCCCTCATAAACATGTAAAATCATATACAAGTTCAGTCATGGTTGTTAAATTGTGGATCAAACACACACTTCATTATAATGAAGAGAGTATTTAAATACGCCCACAAAGAGCGTTCATTACCAGTGCCACCAGGCCCGTTGTTACTGCCTTTGCTGCCTTTGAATGCAGACACTGTTGCTGTTTGGTTGAACAAATACACATATTTCTGATCTGACATTAACAATCTTGGTGTGAGCTCACACTGTCTTGCAGCAGGCACGACCTGTCAACCTCACACACTGAGAGGTCGAGGCTCGTGCAGGAATCTGGGCTCCTGTTCTTTGGTAGCTTGGGCCACATCTCCTACACTGGCCATGCACTGGTTCACTCTGGTTCCTTTACTGATGTTTATTTGCTACCAGCTGCATGTCCAGCATTTGGTTGCAGAATAGTGGAGTGTGCTGGACCACCTCATGTGATACAACTTCTTCCAGGACTCATTTCTCTGGTCAAAACAGTGCTGCACCCTACCAGCTCCTTCAGCTCAGGTCTCAGTCTCACTTGCCCCTTTCCATTATCCAGAATCTGCCTCATGCACTGTTGCAGAAAAATAGTGACGGGAAAAATACTAATAAAGTTATAAAATCTGCCAATCACAGCTGCATTCAAAGCCATTCATCCAAAGCGCGTCTGCATGCATGTTTCTGTTAAGGTTATATGAATGACCAGATCTACTATAATTGGTGCCTCTTCTGTTCAAAGTTTCACCGAGAGCTGGACATTGGGAAATGTACCTATGAGCCAAGGAAAAATGTCATAAAGTACTTTGATGAATTCAAGTTTTGTCAGCCACGTTTTCCTTGGAACTTTCCTCTTCCTTGGAATCTCAGACACTTTCAAAAATTCCTAACTTGACGACTTTTTGGTGGATTTGCCCTTGACAAATCATTCCTGCCAAAATGTCTGTGGCAGTTCAGAAATTACACCCTTCACAGATTTTTATGCTTGCTTCTTTGCCAAAGATTCTGTAGCTGGAGCTCTTCTAGCATAACATATCAAGTGAGTACTCCTCATTGCATACATAATCTGAAATTGTACTTTGAAGAACCTCCTACCACACGACCAGTCTGCCATTTGAATTACAAGGTGCCAAGCTTTGTTTGATATCTTACTTCTAGATTTCAGGAGTGGAGAGAAATTAAGACTTGTCTTCTTTCGCTGCAAATTGCACTGGAAAGATCTACCCTCTTTGGAATTTTTCCATTTAACTAAGCATGAAAGAAGGTGATTTTTGAAACTCACAACACTTTGCAATCAGTTCAAACAATCATTTTAAATTCTTTCTTTGCATGTGTCCAAGTTTTCCTTTTGTGACTTGTTCTAGTCAGCTCAGAAATTAAAAAGAGTTCTCCTCCACACATATGCAATTCTTTCAGTCAAATTCCTTATAACATTGTCATGACTTTTCTTTTTTTTCTAATTTGGCCTGCAAAATAACATCTTGTTTGTGTAATTTGAATTAAATTTTATAGTTTGCTAAACCTCTGCAGGGTTGTCACATACAATAGTAGTATTATTATTATAGTCTGAAGCTATGCCAAATTCCAAGCACGAGCATTGCAATGAGCAAACAGAGCTTTTGCCATCTCCATTTTGCTACCTATGTCGCTAAGCTCTCAATAGAATTGAAATCCTTACAGAAGTTTCCATGACGCATGTTGAGTCTCAGTGCTGAATAAAATATTGGAACTTTGTCACTACAACTTCTCTGCACTGAGTAATCTTGAGGACTCCGTATGAACTTTTTGTCATAATCCATGTGTGCTCCAATAAAGTCAGTTGCTTTTTCTTGGGGAAGTTTGCTCTGTCATCCACCATAACTGGATATCATTTACAAGAAACAATTGAAAGATCTTAAGATCCATGATTGCTGCTGTCTAATTTTGAGTAACTGGAGCTGTACATTTGTTTTGACTCTTTTCCAGCCATTGAAATGATGCCATGATGATTTTTTGCTTTTTTTTATACCCCTTTTATACACTCTTTAATACAGCTGTATATATTCCTTGTGCCTTTAGCTTACATAGTTATAATTCTTTAAGTTCGGTAACTCCCCTTAGACCTAGTATTTCATTAAGTTTAAGGACTAAACATTCTAAAAGCCCAAGAAACCAAGGTCCTCTCTAGAACACATTCTGTAAACAAAGATAGGCCCATCCAGGGGGAGGGTCCCTTGGGTCGGGGGTCTCGCTGGAGTCCCTCATTGGGGAATCTTTGATAGATATGCTAATTTTTGCAAGGCGTATAATTGTATACACATCACATCGGGGGTGGCCATTTTCTTCAGTGGGCATTTCAGGGTTCATTTCGATGTGCATTTCATCACACCTAAGGATCCTTAAATAAATACCGAGGTAAAAACCCTTTCCCCTCTTACCGTTGTGCAGCTCTCTTAATTTTAAGACCAGGATAAGGCATCAATAAAGTACCAGGATCACATCTGCTTGCAAAAAGCAGTTGAAACAAGTTGTACTCAGCTTCTGAGAGACAGGCATGTCGTCAGGTTATTCAGTACAGTGACCTTGTGATGCAAATCTTTGTCTTACAAGATGAATACAACTTAGAATTTTGCTACAATTTGCCTTTTTCATTCTTTCTCCTCTGAATACTGAAAGCTTATCAAGTCACTGGTACTCCTTGTGGTTGTTTGAAAAGTAAGAGCTTTGGTGTCTCAAACTTTTTTTCGGATGAGTGGACCCTTGTTAAGTAAATGTATGTAATCGGAAGTTATTCTCAATTAAAAGCTGCATGACCACAGAAATGGAGCACATGGTCACAAACTTTGAAATAAAAACCTTGAAAATATTGAAATTACAGTGACCAGAGAAAGGTTTTATTTCCCTGAGCTGCATGGAAGGAAAGGCTTTAGTGATCTCTGATGAAATGTTGCAACTGTTTTCCTGGAATCAAGTATTATTTTTATTTGTTTCAGGTGCTGATAAGTACAGGCCATTACTACACCAAGCAAAAAAGGTTCACATTTTGTTAGAAATATAATTCTGGTTTTAAATTAAAGGATTTAAAATACATTCAATTTTAAATATATTTCATTTAATTTCAGGAAAACATTATATTTTCTCATGATTTTGTTCAATTTCTACTTATTATATTTCTTAAAATATATAGGCCTCCTGATAAACCAAACTATGTAGCTGAACTTGGATTTATTTGTTAACTGTTATTTATAAAGTAATCTGAAATGCAGCAGAATGTTGAAGGGACAGTCAGAAAGTTAAGCATGTACTTGAGGGAAAAAAAGAAAAAAACAGTTAAAAACACTTCTAGCAAACCTTTTTTTTCTTAAAAAAATCCCATTTCTTTGAATTTCATAAAAAATTCTTCTATTTAAAAATACTTCCAATGGAAATAAAGTAATTAAGCAGACATTTTGACTAAAAATTTTGGTCTCTTCTTCTATTCAAGAATCATCCTAAAATCACAACAGATTTTAGGAAAGCGATGCATATTTTTCAATCATAGTCTAACCTCACCGCAAGATCCACTCTTAGGAAGTGCCTCATACGAAGCTCCCAAATGGCATTGGCCAAACTTTCACTAACTACCAGCCTGGCTGTAAATGCCACTCTACTTCTTGCTGGATTTTTGAAAAGCGGAAAACCATGAAAAGAGTGATATCTAGTAAAAAAAACAAAACAAAGCCCCTTATTGTTTATTTACTTTTGGACACATCCTGCCAAATGCTTCAGGTTCATTTTCATGACATGGGGCAATATTACCATAAGTGAAATATGTCTTTGTGTCTCTAAACACCAGTGAAACATTGGTGAATCAGAGAGATAGAAGTGACATAAAAATATGCCGCCAAATCATAGTTTCAACAGATTTTTGTTTGGTTGGTTTTTTAACGCTTTGTTAGAGATAAAACACTCTTTAATGTATTAGAGGACAAAGAAAAAGATTTCCGTTAAATAAACAGAAATGAACTACCTTTTCTTCATTCCATCACTAGGAATCCAGTGGTTCTATAAAGTAAAAAAGCCAGGTTGAAATAGAAAATCTGGTTACACCCATGAAGTATAAAGATATATTTTTTTTCTCCATGTCCCTTTCCTGCCCCTTCTGATTTTTTTTAGTGTCCTTTCTTCAGTCAATATCATGAAGACCAGCAGTAGTCCACTTATAAAAATAAAATCTTTACATTGTTCTATGAGTTCTGAAATTAATAGAGGCTTAGGTTCTGCATATTTGGATGTTACTGTGATGTTTAATAATAAATAAAATTCTCACTTCAACATGAATAACGCCTCTATGTACACCTTATTACACTCTCAAGATTATAAATTTTTTCGCTGTTACTTTTTCTGTGAAAGCTTTATTCCAGTTAGTCATTTGTCAGTAAATTCACAGTGGTACTGATAGTTTTATCATTAATTTACCCTTTGAGGCATAAAGATTTTTAGTTATATATTTAATTTGAAAAGTTTGCATTTAATTGATGTGTGCATTTAAATGCTTTTATTTTGTCAGATATTTAAGAAAAAAAAAATGTTTAAATTCAACTTCTATAGTAACACACATTATTTTAAGAAGTGGACTCTCTTCTACAACACATACCACATGAAAAGTTGAACAAAAGATGTGATGAAATGGCTTTTATCAACACCAACTTACTTTCAGATGATTTGAATCAAGAAATTATTGAATGTGATCTGTATATAAACATTTGAAATCAGAGTGAACAGGCAATTTGAAAACAAATAATACTCTAACATCTTTTACAAACATTTCCACTGACAAAACACCCATGAGTCATATTTTTAAAG
The DNA here is from genome assembly GCA_013400235.1 of Oriolus oriolus. NCBI lineage: Eukaryota > Metazoa > Chordata > Aves > Passeriformes > Corvidae > Oriolus > Oriolus oriolus. The sequence goes on from VXBT01009348.1 coordinate 1,332,276, forward strand.
CTTTGCAATAAAAAAGCTGCTATAACAGGGCTCTATTCCACACGCACACACAGAAATGGTTGGAAACTCACATTAGTTTGATAGTGGAATAATTCTATTCCAGAACATGTTCTTTTGCCAACTTCCCTTTTTTTTTTTTTTCCTATGGAAACAGCAGAGCTTTCCCCATGAAATACAAGGCTGGAAACACAGTGTACTCAATCATCAGAAAAGCGTGTACACTTTCACAGAGCCTCCTTTAAACAGCATAATGCAATTAGAAATAAAAGTATATTTTGCTTTTATTCATATTTCACTCAGTGAACTCATATTTTACATGAAAATTTTATGCTTGTCATTATGTGTAGAATACATACCCTTGAAGAAGAAAACAGAAGTGAAAGAGAAGCTTATAAAGCATATTCTAAGAAACTTAGAATTTCCAAAACCTTATGAAGCTTTGATTTTATTTGCATAAAATAAAAACATAATCAATCTGTCTCTGGCTTACATATTCCAAGGTATTCATAGACACAAGATTAAGCAAGCAAATGTAAATCAGGCATGTTAGTGCCTTCCAGAGTTTGTTCCAGGATCAGAGCTTTTTAAGAGTGCAGCACAGAGATGCTGCATGCTACAACTGCTTGCAGGTGATGACCTCCAGAGCACCCTGCAGTCCTGGCACCCTGCCACCTTTGATAAACCCTGCAATTTGCTGCGCAGGTCTGTACTACTGAGGTTCTATCAGAAATTGTGCCAACAGACAAGAAAGAGTCCAGAAAGTGAGGAAAGTGTTCTATCAAAATATTTGCCTGGCGTTTCTGCAGAAAGCCTCCACAGAGCTGAAAGATAGGCCTGGGGCAGGTCCATCCGAGTGTAATCTGTTTCAGAGAAATTATGTGGAATGTTTTATCTGGGAGGGCAAAACAGATACCTCAACAGTTCATTCTAACTTTACGATCCATGAAAAATGAAGGATTCCATAAACTTCAGAAAAGTATTTGAGACTAAGATATGGCCAAGCCTATGAAGAAAATTTATAGAGCCAAGACCGGTTTAATATACTACAGCAACAGAGAGCAGGCCAGGGATGGTTCGTAGCAGTGTGCTAATATGGCTGAAGTGTTTGAGAGAAAGGGCTGAAAGAATTTTTAATGGAATGAAAGATGTAAAAAGGCTTCTTAGGGCCATGTGATAACTGAGTGAGATGCATCAAGTGAAGACTTGTTACAGACTTCTCTTGATAACACAATTTTCATGCAATGATTAATAATAAGGCAGCCTTTACTCTTTTTTTTCCTATTTAAAAAGACCTGAGAACCCACTTTAAATCCTGTCGGGCTGCAGAGAACCATATGCAGCTCTAACAAATACTTGAAGGCTGATATTTTTGCACCACTATAGTGCTGAACATAATTTATCGCTATCTCCCATGCATATCATTCCTTACCAAACAGGGTGAACACAAGTAGGCACATAGGAAGGTTTCCATGGAAGTGACAACATTGACATGGGCAAAGAGGTGTGGTCCAGATGCTTGTGGCTGAAGTAACCTCACCAGCTTCAGGAGCCAAGGATGACAAGAGCTGAGGCTCCACTGCCATGGTACCCTCTTCCCATTAAATGGAAATTATCCATGGGTTTTGTTAATGATGTTGCACAATTATCAAGTGAGATGTTGCTAAATGTCTTTAAGTTAGCAGAGTTCATGCATCCTTTTGATTCTTTTTCAGTCATTGTCTTTGATGTTCAGACTGCACATGCTGTCTTAAGGGAGAAAGAAAACCTTTCTTCTCTTTCCAGGGCAGCTTTTCTGTGTTTTCTCTTCATAATACTGACTGAAGGTAAAACTCACATGTTCACACTTGGTCGCTGCCAGATACACTACAAAAAGCTGAAGTATTGTTTCAGAAAGCCTACAAATACTTGGAGGTTACTTGTTTCAGTTCTGCATCTGCTGCCTTGTGTAATAATTATACTCCAGAAGAAACCCACAGAGAAGAGGAAGAGAGTGAGGACACTTTTGGGGTTTCCTAAAATGTTCCTCACTGGAGGACTTGTAACAGGACCTTAAGGGAATTTGAGACCCATTAATCCCACGGGTGATCAAGATCTGGAAAGAAAGTACCTCCTGGAAAAGAGGGAAAAATTCTTTGAAATCACATAACTGTGAACCAAAACCAACTTAGCCGCAGTATTTCCTAACTTCCGAGCCCTTGATTTTGGAACACAAGTGTTCAATGGAGCAGAAAATGACAGAGCAGTGAGCATACAAACCACCTCTCTGTGGTCTTAATTAGGTGGAGGCAACACAGTTTTAATAAGGCATTTGCCAGGCCTCTGTGGGATGTGAATTGCAGCCCCTTTTCCTTGTGCTAATGACCCTTGAGAGGAAATTATCATTTTCAGGCACAAGGAAATGCTCAGGAAAATAGTTAAGGTGGCCTTAGTGCATGTTTAGTTCTTGGTTATTTTGTTTGTCTTCACCACTCTTGAATAGAGCTTTCTAGTGCAGTGCAGGACAAGTGACTGTTATCAATCTCCAAGTTTCTCATGGAAAATCAGCAGTCTTAGCACAAAAATATGACTTGTGTATGTATTTCAGCAGTCATAGGGATGGCTATTGGCCATCAGTAGTCTACAGCCACAGTTCTGGAATCTGTGTTTTGAAATACTTGCAAAATTAAACAGAACTGCAAAGCTTTGCAGTGTCTCTCATCATCAATGGCAGTAAAAAAAAGTTTGATTTTTTTTAAAAATAAATGTTATACTGTGCTTTGTGGGGACAGTTTGTCAAATAGAAATAGGAAGTATTTGTCTTGAGAGCCGATGATAGCAAGTTAAGTGTACAATTAAAATGTTCTATTTTCAGTATGATTAACCCTTGGAAATTTTCCCACTTACAGGAAAATTATTCCACTTCTAGTCTTCTTTTGCAGTTTTTCATCCTGCTATCTCCTTTTTTTCCAGAGGTCTCACTGCCAAAAAAAAGTTACATTTGCCAGCTGGTGCTGCTAAAGATTTTGAAGGCAGATCTCTCACTGAAGTATATAATATTACTGTTTTGCATGAGGATGACTCTATGTTGTTCCCTTTACTGTTTAGAATCAGACAATGGATAAAAGTAAACTTACTGTAAACCCACTTTGACTAAGATTCTTACTTTCTTTTTCAAGACCTCATCAAAGGAAATAATATACAAAAGGGGTTTTCAAAAAGAAATTAAATTTCAGGTTACTTTTATCACTGGAGTGCAAAACAATGCAGAGCAGCTTCACCTCAGAGAGAAGCTTTTTCTTCTCAGGTTCCCCAGCATACAAAGGAAGAGCAGCCATTCCCAGTCACCTGTCTGGCCACTCAGGCTGTAACATGGGGCAAGAGGAAAAGTGCATTTTAACCATGAGAATACATATTAGTAATAGTTTATAGTCGTGATGTCTGTCAGTGAAATGTACAATTCACAGTCTGTCCCTCCAAAACACAGACCAGACACAAAATGAAAGTGAAAGAGGCCCCAGTCAATCATTTTTACACTGCAGTGCACGTTGTCTCTTGTGTAATTTTTAACTCTAGAAATGGTAAAAAACCAAGACACTACAGATTCTCTGCATATTAAGCTTTGTGCTTTGGCATATGATGAGGACATCAGCATCTCATACAAAAACCAGGCTGAACTTCTGAATAGTTCGTTAAGATTACTGTAAAAATTCTTCTAGTTTTATGTCTAAGCTTTTGCATTTGCAAAACCTTGAATTCAGCATTTGTTTACTGTTTCCCATGTTGAATTTGAATTTAAGAAAGAAAAAATGCAAAGTCAGTTTTTCTTTGTTGGTAACAGAGTCAAACCCAAACAATATGAAAAACAGTGTTTCTAAGACCTGAGGAAGCTTGGGGATGGGGACGTTTTGCAAAACTGAATTTTAATCGAGTGACATGTCCAATTCTCATAAAGCATTAGAAAAAGCCTGGGTTAGAGATTTCTTAGTTCATTTGGAGAAAAATGTGAAATTCAAATGCATGAGTGACAACCTGAGCTAAAGAATGCTTGAACAGTGATTGTACTCTACAGCACACATTTATCTGGCACAATGAAAAGCACTCACACATTTCTAAGGACCAGCATGTAGGTGAACAGTCCTGCAACATACTACGTGCTTTCAATTCTCAAGAAAAGTAGTAGAAAACAAATGCAAGTTCAAACCTTTATACATCTAACATCTTTTTGTCTGAAGGATGTGAATTCTTTCTCTTTTTTTTTCTCCTTTTCCCTAAAGGGATTTCAATAATCTCTTCTAGCAGTGTATTACCTAGCATGTTATACATCGTGTGAAGGGCACTAGCCTGGAATCTGAGACCGTACTTTGCTCTAGATTTCCAATATGACCTTGAAGAAGTCAGATACTTTTTCCAATTTTTTTTTTAAGAAACTAAAACTTTTTGAATTCCAGACCTTATTCTCACTTCTGTATCTTCAGTACTGTCTTTTGGCAAATAAAGTAGAGATAAAAAGGTTTTTCCAACTTACAGATCAAAACAAAAAATAAATTTTAAAAATTAATGCAGTCAGATACTGAAGAGCTTTTTTAATAAGGATGTTAATGAAGCATTATAGATGTAGTCTGCATATTTGTTCTTGCTGGGAAAAAATGGTGAAATCATACAAACTATAATTACAGACTTGTCAGTCTCCGTCTTTGAAAGCAAGACATTGCCAGTAAATTAAGATACTTAGAATTTAATATATGATAACCACTAAAAAAATAGACTACTTTTAATTGTCATGACAAACCTCTTTAATTGGGACATTTTGAGAGATCTAAAATACAATATAGGTCATTGTAAATGGAAGATTGAGAATATGCATGCAGACATAAAAGAGTTCATGTAGCTCCCTGTTATCACGGCCTCAAGAGAACAAAGTATTTTCTGCCAGACAGGCTATGAAAAACAGACATTTCGCATGTGTACAACTGGAATTGATTTTCCTCTGGAATTAATACATATATGGAAAAGTAAGAACTATGCACAGACTTTCACATACTTACATGTAAATATAGAAAAGTGCACATAGGTGTGTGTATCCAATTTATACAGATTGAGAATAGCTAAGAAAAAATTCCAAAAAACAAGATTAAAAAATGACAGGGAAATTAAAAAAGAAATAATTTCACAGTTCTGGGAAAATGAGCTATGGTTTATTATATTGAGGGCTTCAGTTTGACACTAATGAGTTGGTAATAGAAATAACATCAGTAGTTCTCTGTGTCTTGGAAGATTGCCTAGGACAAAATAATTATGGAATCCACAGTTTGTGGCAGCCTTTTCTCATTTTTATATAGCATAAATTTAGAATGCATTTAGAGCTTATATAGTGGGAGAACAGGGCCATACACATGCACAAACATATGACATATGTATGTATATAATATTTAGCAAGTGGAAGTTGTGCTGCAATTGATCCCCCATTTCATAGCTGTGATCCACAATGCAGATTGTTTATTGCCCTAAAACCCCACCCTGAATGACAAAATAAGGAATTTCTGAAGGGTAAAAATAAAGATTTCTGATTCTAGTAACACAACATGCATTCTCTTACATATAAACACAGCACTTCAACATCTCACCAGAATCATATAAGAAAATAAAATCCTGTTGTACCTCTCAGATTGTCGACCGTTTAATGCAGGTTTTAAGTCTCTGATACAGCAAACTCTGATGCATCTTTCTAAGAAACAGGATTTATGCATTTCATAAGTCTGGTTTCATAAACAGCAACATGTAAAGGCAGGCACAAATCTATTGGGCAGGCAGATGAGAAATAAGAACATCTAGAACAATCAACAGAATAAAACCAGTAGTATAATGATCTATTATGATATGAACATTCAGATCGTATCAGCTTCATGAGCAGTCATTAGAGTTTAAAATACATACTTATGAATGAAGAATAATATCCCTTTACTCTGAAGTGTATCTCCAATTAGGAAAACAAAATGGTATCTCTGTTTAGACTGTAAGGAATATTTCTTCTAGTGTAGCAAAGAGAACTTCCTCTAATGTCTTTGGATGTAGAAAATAAATATCTAAAATCTTGCTTAAATTTAGAACTCCTGTATGATTTGTCCAGGGGTGCTTTCATTTTCAAACTGCTATCAAAGGGTACAAAGTGGAAGGATGTAGGGCAGCAAAATTAATCAAGAAAAGACATCATGACAATTTCTTTAGGAACATGGGAATACTAAAGCTATAGGAGATGCAGAGAGAACGGAACCTATAGTGAGTGGAAGAATGTAAAAAACAATTCAGGTGTTTCTCAGGGGGAAAAATGAGAGGTGGAAGGATGAAAGCTACCAAAATACAGAGAAACTCGGGCTAGGCAGAAGCCACCTCAGAGTCAACTTTTCTACACACTTGACACTTTGTTTCATATTTGAAGCTTTTTTTACTGTCTCATATTTTCCATTAATTATAATTTTAGTTTGTGTCAGACTGTGCCTTTTACATCTGTTGACTCAAAGGAGATATCTGTTTATCTCTGATTTCAACCTTTCTAACCTTTCAGCCTCTCTAACCAGAAGAAATATGTTAATTATATGAAACTTGAAATATTGAAAAGGTCACAGAAACCTACAGAAGAGTGAGATGTAAATTATACATCTTGGGACAAATGCGTATGCATGTCAATCTATCTGGATTCACTCCAGTGCCAAGCTTATTTTAGCCTTCTTCAGGCATGCACTTTACAGACTTCCACGTCACCCGTCAGCTAGGTTCTACAGCTTTTTCTGGTCATTGCTACTTGCAGCTTCCTTTGCACCAGCTGGACTTTTCAGCCTTTTTCTAGGCTATGCAATAGGGAAGGAACCGCAGCATAAAGATGCTGGAGAGGATGTAAAACCTAGAAAGGTTCCTCTGCAAGTGGGTCAGCAGAAAAGACGCCCCCATGTCGTGCTGTGTGGGAAGGTAGGGATGGAGATGAAGGCACTCGTCTGCCACCCAGGATGTGAGGCTTGGCAGGTCTTCCCTGACGTGTAAGTGCCAAGAGCTCTCTTTTCTTGGCTCCAGGATCAGTTTAAGTCAGATGGGGAGTGCCACCTGCTGGGTGACCTTCTGAAACTGAGTCATGGGCTTAAGATTAAGATAATTGTAACAGGAATTTATATGAGCAAAAACTCGGCAAGGGAGTAAAATTAAAAAATTGACTAATCAGACTCAGTGAGAAGGACAAATTGGTCTTAAGTAGCTTCCCTACAGTTTCATGGCCAGCTTGCTGTCACTTCTACTAATCCTTTTTGTGCATGCTGATCAAAAATCTGTAGGGCTTGCCCTCCTTTAAGTGTAACAAAGCCTTTTGAAAGGCAGCATACAGACCCTACCTGACTGCCAAATCTCTCACAGATCTTAGGGTTTGACGCTAAGGTGTGTATTTTTAAATAAAGGAAAAAGAACTGTCCATCAGCTCTTGACAAGGTCTTATACCTACACATTTCAAAGTAAATAAAAAAGTATTCTGAGTCCTCCTAGAGATCCTGAAGGAATTTTTCACAGGTCACTCAGTATACCAGTGAACAATCAGTGGATGACATGGATCAGAATTTTCTGAGCAGTGTGTTCTGTGTACACAGACTGCTCTGCTCATCCTCACTCCAGGATTCTTAAAGTGGGGAGACTTACAGCACAGACCAAGAAAGGCAGAATTCTGTCTTGACTGGGACATCAGAAAAGACTAATTTTATAAATTGCTTCAAGTTTTTCTGTCTGTTTAGTTTCTTAACTATGCCTCAGAAAACTGGCCTAAGGAAGTCTAAGGAATAACTTGATGTATAGAAAATGCTGCAAGTGGAATATAGAAGATGCATTTCTGTTATTTTCCCTGTCGTGGGAGGTATTCTAAACTAAGGTGAAGGTATAAGAACGTGGCACTCTATAACCAGATTTGGGCAGCTGTGAGACATTGGGTACAGCACAACCTCTGCCTAAGAATAACTATGATTTCTAGACAAAATTATTATGCTTGATTAGTTGATGAAGTTCACATTGCACATGAAACCTCAGTCATTATCTGCAGGTATCTGGGGGGGAAAGTCAAACCAAAATGCCAAAAAATGGTAACACTGGAAAGAAAAAGGGAAAACTGAAAACAGAGGTGGACTAAAAGTGTGGTAAAATCCCAGAATTTCCATGCCTGATGATAGATCTTAGTAGGCTGCAGGCAGAGCACACCAAGGTCTGCAGTGAGTGCCTTGGCCTCAGAATCAGGAAGAAGGCTGCCCAGGAAGTCAGTGAGGGTCCAGGACCTGACTGTTGCCAAAATTCACACTGGAAATGGGGAGGTTATCTCTTAATTAAATTAACAACAGTGCCACCATTTCACAATCTGACAAGAGAAAATGGTCTAAAACATGGCAAAGTAGTCCTGGGAGAGCTGAACTGAGTTAATTAATCAACTTCTCTCTGAAGNCCTGACTGTTGCCAGTGAGGGTCCAGGACCTGACTGTTGCCAAAATTCACACTGGAAATGGGGAGGTTATCTCTTAATTAAATTAACAACAGTGCCACCATTTCACAATCTGACAAGAGAAAATGGTCTAAAACATGGCAAAGTAGTCCTGGGAGAGCTGAACTGAGTTAATTAATCAACTTCTCTCTGAAGCACAGGACACAGCAGCAAATGTGACTGCAGAAAAGGGTAAAACAATAGAAAAATCACACATGCTGGCATTAGTTTAGGTTTTTGAGATGATGGTCAATGACCAAACAACACAAAGGTTTTGGTTTTGTGGCCAAATAAGAAGAAGGAGAGGATCCTGCTGAGAGAATTTCAAAGGAACTGCCTGCAAAATGTTGGAGTGTAACTGAGAAGGTGGATCCAGGCTGCTCATAACAGTGTGGTGGTGGCGGGATGAGAGGCAATGGGCGTAAACTGAAAAAGGAAAAGTCCGGACTAGACAGAAGGAAAAGCTTTCACCAGCTGAAACAGGTTGCCTGGTTATGAGGAGGGTATGCTGTCTCCATCCTTTGTTTCCACAATAAAGCCCAGAGAAGCCTGGTCTGCTCTTGTAGCTGATGTGAGCAGGAAGTTAACTGGATGCTTCCAGAGGTTTCTTTCCATCAGAATTATGTGTGAGTCTAACATTATATTATAATGTGAAAGCAAATAGCTGAAAAAATATTTAGACTCTAAGTAATGTACGTGAGAAGAAAAATGCTTTAAAAATTGATTGGCAGAAGAAGGATTAGATGTTATGATGAGAAAAACAAGAAGAACACAGTAAAATTTCATTATAGAAGGATTATACAAGCATTCAAATACCTCTGCTGATGCATAAAGATCACACAAGAATTGAAATACTTCAGCTGACAGGTAATGATTGTGAATAGTGATATTAGTTTAAATGTTAGTGGTCAGGATGAATAGAACAATAAGTTGCAAAATCAACACAATGGAAATATGCTAAATAATCTGCAGTATCAAGTTAATTATTGAACTAGCTGATGATTAGGAAGTCACAAACTACATGTCAAATTGGTGGCCAGCAAGGAGGGCAAAAGAAAGACTTGCGTAGAACAAAAATGAGATTTCTTGGGAGAGTTCTGCATAAAAGGGCAGATATAGAGAAATTATAATCACGGTCTAGGGAAACCCCTCTCACAGAGTAGCTGTGTGAAATGAAAGATTGCATAATGGCCGAAAAAACCCCAAATTAAAAAAGTTCCAAAAAAATCACAGGAAAGAATTGAAAGAAATTGTCATCAACTTGAAAGTAATGAATGAGATCTGCTGGCTCCAACACCAGAATAACAAGACTATTTAAGTTAATATATCTGCATAGCACCTGAGAAAAGAAAATATCATGCAATAACAATCTCACTAAAAATAATAGTTGGGGATACAAATCAAGCCAGAATTTCACCCCTGGGTTTTGTTCCAAAATGCTGATAATCTTGACATGCACTCTAGGAGGTCTATATTTTCATTGGTAGTCCTGCCCTTGGTGTTGCACTAATAAATGCTATGTGAATATTTAGCTCTAGGCTCAATACAACAGATAATGATGCAAAGGGAAAAGACCAAAGAAAACACAGATATAAAGATGTTCTTTTTACTTGAGATTGTGAATATTTTAAAGGGGTCCCATTGACATGCAATACTGATACATTTTCTTGCATTTAACACCTAGCTCATCAATTTTAATAATAATAGTTTCCAGCTTGTCCATCTTCCCTTTTTTCTTTCCTATCATTCTTCTCTGGTCATTTTTAAGGTAATATTTATTATTTTTTGAGCATCACAAATCAAAATAAAATTTTGAAAGTTGATTTCTGTTTGAAATGGGAGTCTAGAAGCTCTACTTTTTCAAAAAAAGCAAAACATTCCAAGGGCTGAGCTCATGTTATTAAAGGCAACTATGTTGCCTGGGCTCTTTAGTGGGTGGGTATTTGGACAATGAGTTCCCAGGGACTCTGAGTTTCCCAGTCCTTTCACATGCTGAATTGCACTCTCCTGGACAGATGGAGTTCTTGGTAGTCAGGAAGCAGCAAGTGTCTGAAGGGCCATTTGATGAAAACTCTGGGATCCTGATGTCTAGATGAACAGCCAAAGTATAAAACCCACTTTGTGAGAAAGCCAAACAAGTGTCTACAGAGATCAACATTTCCCAGGATATTTCCATTTTCAGCAGATTAGTTTTCTTCAACAGAAAAACTGCACACTAGAAAATATCTAGCTGTCATTCTCACCTTATTTTGCACACTAGAAAATATGTAGCTGTCATTCTCACCTTATTTTCCTTTCTGCACAATGGTCCTGTACACACAAAATACATCATTTTATCATGTCTCCTGCTTCCAACTTCACAGATCATACATCGGCCTCTACTCAATGCCAGATCTGCATTTACCTTTCTAGACAGTTTGGAAGCCTATTTTATTGTATATATCATGTTATACGTGAACCCTTCTGATTTCTGCAATAGATGCTTTGGGTTTTGTGTTAATAGAAGCAGGTATTCAGTAATCACACTGGCATCTTGTTCTTCCCAAGACATTCTTTTGGCAGGACATCAACACTTCACGTTATATATCACAGCAAAGGGTGTCATGCCCAGTGGTGCTTGGGGGCAACTTTGCATGGTATGAAATGAAAGACAAATAAAAGCCAACAATATCCTCCCTGCCCCTGCCAAGAAAAAAACAGCAGCCTAATAACTAGAAAAGAGCTGTTCAATTTTCTTATGTGGTTACAGTACGTTTGTTCCTTAACAGTAAAGTAATGAGCCTACTCTTGGAACAGAGAAGTTATGGCCTCATATTAAAGAACTGTGGTTTTCCCCTTGGTTTAGCAAAAAAAAAAAAAACAAAAAAAAAAACAAAACAACACCCCAACAGATTTATATTGATGTCAAAGGTTGGAAGGTGGTACTGAACCTGGTTGATAAACAAACCATAACATATCAAACTGTTAAAACCTAAAAGAAACAAGATGAAAAGGTTATAAATGAGGTACATAAGGAACAGAAAAGCTGAGGGCAAAAATGGGAGAGACTTCTGGGGAGATATCAGAGTTGTGGGGAGACTGCCTGACTCATTATCAATGTTCATCTGCTGTTAGAAATATACATAAAGTTTAAAAAGCGTACTTAATTTCTTCTGATTTTCACAATCTTACACTCCAATCTGACATTTGCATCTAGGACATCTGATTATGAAACACCTGTTGACACATTTATTGACTTATGTTTGATTAGCAGTGGTGTGTCTGGAACAATGTTTTCAGTGGCTTCAGGCTCATGTTCCTCTTATGACATAGGAAGTTATACTGCTTGACTTGAGTCAAATCTGTTCTAACACTGGGCCCCTGCATTAAAACAGTATTTCATTATATGGCTTCAGATATTTTAGAGTGGGTTGTTTTGGGTTTTTTTGAAATTAATGTTCCCATGCAAGTGAAAGTGCAGAAAATAATGTCTTAAATATTTTTTATTTGATTAAAGGATGCTGTGTTGTTTTTATCACTCCAACAAAAGCTCAGTCTTAAAGAAAAGTTATATCACTTAACTTTTTCAGTGTTTTCATTATAAGCTCTACTCCTTGGGGCTCTGCAGACAGAGAATAAAAATACATTCATTTCATGTTTCTTTTGCTAACATAAAAAAGTGCCATAGTCAGTTCAGAGCTTCAGTGCTTATATCTAGAAAATAGAGAGCAAGTGTATTTGCCTTTATAGAATATCTGAACATCTAAACTAATCAAATTTCAACAACTTGAAGAATAGAAGATCCCCATGGGATTTATTTTCATGGTAAAATCATGCTCCAGTTACATTTTTCAATTTTTTGGCTGCCTACATTTTGCTTTGCTTGTTTTTATTCAATTCCATCATTCCAAGCTGAACCAAAATTTGCTTGTAGTTCACTTTTAATTTCAAGTGACTTTTAAACCGTTGAGCCTCAAAATTATACATCTCACTTGGATTTTCAAAGCAAAAATCTGAACATCTGCACAAATCATATTTTCCTTTAGAGTGTCACATGGATACCCCCAAACCAATATTTGATGTCATATTTCGATGGAAATATCTAGGCAAGCATTAATATCACTAGATGTCACTAAACTGTCATTTCCTTTTCAAAGACTCTACATAATTGTTTTCCATTTGGTAAGGCATTTATGTTTCAGTAGTTTAGTTTTCATCTCCAGATATGACTTTGTCTCCTACGACTGCTTTGCCTATCACCTACGTTATGTGCAAACCGTTGTGCTCTACGCTTCAGTTTTGGGGAGCTTTTCTGGTGTTTGTGCATAACTGTGTGTGGGGGCAGGTAAAGCCTTCTTGTGGGTTTGTTTTTATAAAGCGCTCGGTTTTCACATACTCCAAGTAACACAAGAACTTTCATTTGTGGTACCTTAATGTGCTTTTTCAAACTGAAATACTAAAAATTTTCTCCCTGTTGAGAATATGTAAAGACACTATTCACATCTGGATTTCTGGGAAACTTGCTTTAGGTTTCATATGTACCAAACTACGTATTTTGCTGAAACTTTTTAGGGGAAGCAGAAAATTAATTTGCAAGAGCAGAAAGGCAGTCATCCCAGTGGTTCTCATGTTCTACTTTTCAACAAAAGCCACATTGGCTCCTAAAGTCTGCTTTGAAAGGGATACACCAGTTTACAGTTGTCTTTACATATCTGCCAAAAAGGGAGAGAGGGCTATATATTCCAAAAAGCCTCTGGGTGGACATGAATCAGGGAAGTTAAGGAACTCTTCTGGCCCTGCTGAAACAGCCCAAGAATTCTGGCAGTGCCACTGTGCAAACACCTGGCAGGCTCTTCAACACACTGTGCAATGCAAGAGGGGTTCCAGCATTGCCTCTTACCTGCCCGTTCCTGATTCCTGGACTTCCAGTCATCTTGTTCTATGTTGTCAGTACCCAAATAACTCACTTTCATGCCATGCTTGGCCACCACCAAAAAAATTGGTATATTCCAGAATACACTGTGGTGCCACAGCTTATTTAGAAACAATCATCTGGGTTTATGCCTCCCCTGCTAACACTGGAAGTGTATTTGTTCTTAATGTAGTAGCTCAGCTTGCCCAAGTGTAATCATTCTAATGCACTGCCTCTGCCTGAAGAATGCTTTGCTTCTGCCCTGCCACCAGCCTCTGATTTGTTGTCTGTGTGGTGTGGAGCATGCATTCTTTGCTTGATGGGATTTTAATATAGCTGTGACTCTTACTAGTTCCCAGAGGTTACATTTTGCCACGTATCTTTTTGATCCGTGTTTTTCCTGCCTGTCGGTAGCATATATATGCCTTTTTCAATACAAGCAAAACTTTCAAACTTCTTACTTTTTACAGAGCATTAGCATTTTTCCTTCCTGTTTAAGGTCTTAGTTACACCTTAGTTACAGATACTTGGTTACCCTTGAAACTTCACCAAAACTTTAGTCAATTCCTCCTCTGTTTTCGAGACCCAAACCATTTCTGTCACACACATAAATTAGCCTGGTTCAGATACCACTGGGAACGTTTGTATATCTTGGAAATGAGGCTTTCCCTCTAACAAACCTCCATGGGCATACATAAATTTCTCTTAAACTTGACATTACTAGTGAGAGAATTATTCAGAGTAAGCCCCTAAGAGCCCAGCTAGTGTTTAAGTAAAGAATAGGAACAAACAATATTTCTGAACTTCTAAAGGCATTACTTTAACAATCTACCTCCAGAACTGAACGAGGAGGTGACAGTACTTCTCAATCAAACATTAGAGACCAGCTTTAAAAGAAAAAAAACATCAATGTGCTCCAAAAAATAATTTTTTTAGAAATGAAAATGCAAGAGAAATAGAGAACTCACATTCAAGCATCAAGTTTTCAAGGAACTTAAACTCATTAAAGAGGTGTTTGTGCATATATAGAAGCACTCTGGAGGATGGAATCTGGTGCCTACTTCCCATTTGATCTAGCAGTTATTTGGAAAGGCTTCCAAGTATTTTAGTTCTCTCACAAGATTAGTTCTGAGCACAGATACACATCTACATTAGGTAATATACATGATGTAGAGGACTTATAAAAAAACCAGTCATTTTCACACAAAAACTTGGCTGGTGGTCATAGCTGTAAAGAAGTATTTCAAAATCTGTGCAAATTATTGTCAATAAAATATCCCTGAAGAGAAATCCATTTTCTTTAATAGCTTCCAGATGTAATATTAAGAACAGGGTATCCATGAAGATAATCTATCTAATTCACATTTTGAATATTTTCTTCTTCATGTTCACAGAATCACAGAATGGATGAGGTTGGAAGGGACCACAGTAGGTCATCTGGTCCATCCTCCCTGCTCAAGCAGGGCCTTCCTAGGGCACAGGGCACAGGATTGTGTCCACATGGTTCATGAGTATCTCCAGTGAGGGAGCCTCCACAACTTCTCTGGGCAACCTGTTCCAGTGCTCAGTCACCTGCACAATGAAGTTCTTCCTCACATTCAGGCGGAAATTCCTGTGCAGCAGTTTCTGCCCTTGGCCTCCTGTCCTATTGCTTGGCACCACCGAGAACCTGACTCCATCATCTTGACACCCTCCCTTCGGATACCTGTAGAGATCCCCTCTCAGTAATCTCTTATTGTGGCACCACCTGGTGATGAAAGGCCACAGATACTGAATTCCACAAGCTGCTTGCTAAAAGTAAGAGAGCTATGAAAATAATGCTTATAAAAAAAAAGTGACAGGAGCTACTGCACTTTTATAAATGCACTACTGATCTTGGCAGGAATTTTCCATTTGGTGAATTACTGTGAAGAGGTCCTTTCATCCAAAAACTTAACAAAGATTTTTGCTTATGCCAAGTGGCAGATGCATGGGTTTCAGAGCAGAAGTACTCATCTTTTCTCCCTCAGAAGTTCCACATGGGCTCAGCATATTTCACAGCAATGAAGAAAAAGGAATATATTTTCACACATTTGTTAGGAATACTAAACTCACAGCAAGCAAGATCCCTTTGCATCAGCAAAGTCTTCACCACTGCTTTTTCTGTGAAGTTTTATCCAATTTATTGCTGATTTACCCTTTTCTTTTAAGAGCACTTAGGCAGTATCAAAAAAATTTCTTTATTGTCTTTTATAAAAAAAAAATAAGTGAACAAAATCTTAGAAGAATGGCTAACCCTTTAAAATCTGTTCCTAAAACAACAGCAGATCATTTAGGATTAGGAATATTTTATTGTACTTTTGATGGAGAAAACAAGGCATACCAGGACACTGTTTATACTGTTTAAGCAGTGTAATTATGCCTCAAATTACATTCCTCTGGGGAATCTATGTGTATCTATATTTTGTCTTTGCTCTGGTCCATCTCCATAGCAACATGTTTGTTCCTATGGAGAATCTGGGTGAATAATTTCAAATTGAGCCTGAAAGTTCTGAAACAAGGTTTCAGTTCTCTATAAAATAATTATGGACAAAAGCAATTAAAAAAACCTAAAAAATAAACATAATTTTGTCATTGTTTCTTTTACTCTACTCTAGTCATGATTAGCTCAGAACAATCCTTTGATCTCTTTCCCGTGATGTTCAGACTGGGAGCAGGCTTATCCACATGACTTCAGCAGCTGTTATAAAATCTGGTGGGGAATTTTTCGTTCCAATTTCAATGGCTCACTGTATTCACTAATTAAGTTGTTATATACACACATTCCAAATTTTTACTTAGAAGCTGGGATCTAAACTTAAAAAAAAACCCTAATAAACAAAAATCCCACGAGGAAAAGGGGGGAAAGAACAGGGCAAGATGACTTTAAAATCACTTTCAAAATAATAAAGTTCATTTTAGAGGATCTCTTTAAACCCTAGCCAGTACCACTTCCTGTTCATACTTGTTGCTGTTCACTCTTTCATCTCAGGGAAAGATTTTATAGCTGAAAACCATTTATTGCTACAAGATAATTGTGCTAAAATAAAGGTTTTTTTTAAAAAAAGATATCTGCTCTTTAGCATTAATATTAATGAAACAATCATTTCTTCGTTTCTTCAAATGCATGCAATCAGAGAAATAAATAAAATTGATTTTTTTTTTTTTAAAGGAGAATATTTCCATCAGAACCTGCTGGAAAATGAAATTAGCGGGAAAAAATCCAAACATCCCAGAGGAAAGAAAACTAAGAAAAAAAATATCCCCAATTACATATTGTGGGTTTTTATCATGACTTTTCACAGACCAGTAGGTCTCTTAACTCTAGTTGTAAAATGATCCAGCTAGTTTTTCAGTCAAATACTTTCAGGAATTCTTTTTGAATTGCCAAATTTTTCTGACCAAAATTACCTTTCCTGCAATACACAAAATAACCAGACTGAAAATCCTGTGTGTAAACTGGCATAAAAGAAAGGACCCCTGTTTTACTTGACTAGTCAGGTGGTGTCAGCCTATTGAATCCAGCTAAGATTATGCCATTCATCCAACTTAGAAGAATTACTGCTGCAAAGATTGAACAATTTTGCAATATTTTGAGGCAGACCCAACATCTGCATCATCTGGAGATAATGATGCTTTCATTCTCTATGCCAGCTATTCAAGCCTTACATCTGATACTCAGAAAGTTTTCACAGATGTTCCATTCCAACCTGCTCTTTTTCTGCTTTCCCTGGGTTTGTACTTTTTTAGGCATTTCCCATCTGCCTGCTTTAAAATCTTTAAATAGGTGGAATTTCTGGTGAAAGGAATGAATACTTTTATTCTGCCTCCAAATTCTTTCTCAATGATGCCACATGCACATTAGAGCTGGCACGCCCATACTTTGAAAAGACGCATAAAGTTAAGAAGAAAAATATGGACCTGTTTTACATAATAGTGAGTCACTGCTGCATTTCAGTCACAGGCTACAGACAATAAAAAAGAAATGAAGTGTCAGTGATTTAACTGGGAGTAACAGACAAAAGCTGTGTAGAGAGAGCATCACCTCTTTTCAATGAAAAAAAACCATGTTCATTTACAGGATAGGTGCCCTGCCATCAGCCAATGAAGACAACTTTAAAAACCTACACGGCCTAAGTAAATGGGACATACAGTTATGGAAGTGGTTCCTGAATATCTCTCAGAACAATATGCCTGAATCAAACAAAAATAACTGATAAATAGCTATAGAGTAAAGAAAGATGGCGTCATTAATTTTTAATAAAAATGTTGAAATAAATAAATTCCTATTCCACAGGGTGGGGAAAAAAGAAATGTAGCAGTATCTGTAACAATTAATTGTCAATAATACAAGCCTACTTCTCCTAGTTCAGCTAAGTAAAGAAAGGAACACAGAAAAGGGTGGCAGCTTTGTTTGGAACTAAGACTGGCTTTCTGTAAGAAAAATGGTACGTGCAACCATCTCCAGATTTCAGATTGCAATCCACTTGACTTCAGTGGGAACTAGAAGGAAAATCAGCTCCTGCATAAGCTGGATATCCAAAATTATGTTGGTCAGTTCCAAGGTACTTTGAATCCAGGCTGGTTTTGAAAATCTGGGCTCAGTATATCAGAGTCCTCTTATATTTGTAATTCAGTACTTCTGAAAAGTTGGAAAACTGTATGAACACCTGCAGAAAGAAAAAGGAATATATTCACCAGAATTAAAGGTATTGGAAAAATATTATTACTCAGGTTTGGGCAGTGTTAGTGTTTTCTGCCCTAAATCCAAGCTGATAAATACATCCTGCAGTGTAACATCTGTGTATCATGCCACAGTGAAAACCATGGGCATTCATCAACTCAGTGGAATATAAATTTAAAAAATCAGACAGTGAAGTACTGAAAGATGATTTTATGTCACATGAAGATAGGGGAATTAACAAACAAGCCAGGAATAAAACAGTGAAATGTGAGAAAAACCATCAGATTCATCTCAATTAATAACAGCGATTAGCAAGTCTCTCACAGGAAGTTTTTTGAAAGCTGGTTGGATAGATGCTTCAATGAGATGTTATTAAAAGGCTAAAAACCTTTTCCCAACAAGGTAATCTTTGGAGACTTCCCATTTAATAGCAAAAAGTCATGGATAAATAAGTTCTTCTCTCCAACTCCATGAACTGTCTCTAAATGTGTGGGGACATCATAGGAAGCCCCTGGGAATACTGTATGTGCTTTTGATCACATACTAACAATGTGCCTTTTAAGTGTGGTTATACTGCAATCTGTGTCATACTGGAGGTTGTATGAGGCTACATAGGATAAGAGTAGAAGAGCTGGTGATTGAGCAAAATGAACCACATTACTATTTATCAGTCTTTGGGACTGCATTTATTTTGTATAGTTTCATCTCACTCTAAATAAACGCTACACTGTCCTCATGAAGGACACAGTAGCATGTCATATTTGAACAGGTTCTTCCCAGTAACATCTTCCTACATGTCTGCGAAAGAAAGACAAGCTAGAGAAATGTGCGTTTCACTCAGAAGAGAATGTGAAAAAGATTAACGTGGTTTAAAATCTGTAGAAGCCAATTCCACTTATCATTTTGCATACATAAGTTTTACCTTAAAAGAGTAAAAAGAATTTAGTGGAGCCAAAAAAAGGGCACAACGTAGTATATCATTTGTGTAAGAGGCAGGTTGACATTCCCACTTACCAAATGGTAAGATAGAAGTTAGGGCACTTTTCCAGAATTTGAAACTTGTTAATCCAAGATATGACTTAATAACTACATTAGCTTTCCTACCCTGGGCTGGAGAACTTTTACCCAGAATGAATTATCCAAGCCTATGTATTACCAGAAAATATTCTGGCTTCAAAAGAGAAAAAAAATTATAGTTAACTTCTGGATGGCTCTGTGTAATTAAGAGCATGTTATTGACTGCTAGGATAGGACTGAGCTAACTGGGGATAATATTAACAATCAGAAAAATTCTTCCTGTGGAGTATCCATAAGGAATTGAAAACAACTGAGATGCTAGAGTATGAATCAGCCAAATGTAAATTTGCGTCAGTTAGCCAAAAGGATGAACCCTAGAGACTCCTAAACACTCCTTCAACTCTTCTTGGTTGGCTTTATCACAGACTTCTTCCAGGAAATATTCAACATTAAAAATCATCTAGTTGACAGCATGGTCTTAAGTGATGAACATTAGTTATAACATTTACATTTCACGCTAAACACAGATACACTCATTCACATAAAATAAAATCCTTTATGTGCACCCTTGTATACACACAGGTAGATTTTACATGACAAACACATAAGAAGACAGACCAAAATGTGACAACATAATAACAAAATTACCAAATTACAAATTATGTCCCTGTCAATATTCCCTAAGGCCTACCCACTGCATTTAGTACATCACAGATCATGCCTTTCTCCATAAAAGTTCTTCCTCAGCAGTTGCTCCTGAAAAGGCTTACCTAGAAATGTAGATGTAATTTCTGCTTTTTCTATTTCATCACCTCCTCTGCAGCTCTGGTCCTCTGTTGTGTTTTGTTTACAGAGCAGGAACACTTGTGCTTTAGTGTTTCCCTCCATTTAATACTGCTGTATAGCAGGCTGAGGGTCTTGTCTAATTTGAAAGCCTTGGCCACTTAAAACGTGGCTGTCAGCAGCAGTTGCTAAGAGACTACAACTTAACTGCTTTCAAACACGGTATTGCTAAAGTGCAATTACCCACACCTGCTATTATTATTTATATGAGTTAACGTGTAATTCCTTCTTCACCACACTGGACACGTCCTCTCTTACCTCCCATTTCAACAAGCCCCTTCTTTCTTGTAACTTCTGAGATCATTCCTCATCTCATCCAAACAAACATTTAAAACCACTGCCATATCCCAAATATTCCCTGAGCAGGGAAATGTGCCACAAAATATCTTAGTTTAGCTCAGAACAAGAGCACATAAATGCCCAGCTGGTCACTGTCACTTAAAAACCACGATTAAGAGACAGTCTCCAAATAAATTTTCCCCAAGAGCGACTGCATGTTTGAATAAGAGTGGATGGGCATTTTTTACTTGAAGAAAATGTTTATGAAGTAATAAAATATTTAACTAAAAAGTAAGTGGATCATTTAGTAACTCTGCTTCTAGTAAGTCAATCTCCAATGGTTCGATATATGAACAAAAAAAATGCCTGTAATAAGGAATATACATGCAAGACAAGTGGGTGTCTTATGGGTGGAAAACTTTTGTCCTTACCTTTTTTATCTTGTAAACATCTATTGGCGCCTCTTGAATAAAAATGGCATCTTTTACGGTATTTTGGCTCTATTCCACATCAGCTCAGCCCATTCTGTTTACTAAGTAATTTCAACCGTGTGGATTAGATGCAGCCTTCTTTGCTTTCTGGAGGTGAATGCAAACCCCTTGGAACCAGTCAAGCAGGGACGTGAATGAGAGGAAGTCTGGGCCAGATAATGAGAGTGCACAATTAAAACGCAAAGAATTTGTAAAGCTTGATGCTTGCCCTTTTCTGCAGCTTGAGGTATGCAGCAACGCATGGGAATAAAGGGGAACAGCCTTAAGAAAAGCATGGCACCTCTCCATAGCTTTGCTCTCCTTCTTCCTTCCACTCTGTTTCCACTCAGAGCTAACTAGACACAAAACAGAGAACAGGCTCTGCAGGGAGGCAACTGTGCTAGCCCCAGTCAACTATGCTTTATTACAGCTGTATGTCTTCGGAAGAGACCCTCGCTGGCACCTGAAGATTCAGTAATACTGGAAATGGGGCTTGCATATATCTCCAGTCACTCACATGGGCTCACACAAAATAAAGAACATGAAAAGGAAAAAAAAGGAAAAGGAGAGAAGGGAGAAGGAAGAAAAAAATTATCTTCTTAGCTAATTAATAGTCACACTCAGGCAGACTCACACCTTCACAAACTCTTTAAAAGAAAGTAATATATTCTAACATAAATCTTGTTAGTCACTGAACCACTAGTCATTAAACTCCTTGATTTTTAACGTCTGGTTCACAGTCATGGTACAATTCCTTGTCTCACTGCTGTATTTGGGTATTCATTCTGCACATATGTAGGGTTTTGGCACTGCAATTATGAACATTTGAGCCTCTCTGTGTGGTGGTGAGGCAACGTATCCTGCATTAGACTGCAGAGGTAAGCAACATGATTTGTAGCTGCATGTGATTGTTAATTATGCAAAGAAAAACTTTGGGAACAGTATAGTAAACAAATCAGGTTATTGGTAAATCTCTCATTCTAGTTTTAACTTCCAAACTACAGAATACAAGTGCGGTCGTATTTTCTTGTATGAAAATGGCAGTAATTAAAAAAAAAAAAAAAGCAAGTTCTGCATCACAAGATATCATTATGCAGTTATTTAGAAAAACAAGATGCAATTTTTTCCCTAAGGGAGACTCTTGAGCACACAGTTTCTTTCAGAGAGTTTTATTTTCACTAACAAACATTTTGATATCTCTAGATAACTTAAGAGCACATTGTTGGAATATATTTCAACACATCTACTGCATAACTGCATCAATGGAACCTCAGGACAGTCCATTTATGAAAAAACCAACAACCCACCATTTTCACAAAACTCCGATTTAGAGTGGAATGGGAATAATAAGTCGGAACAATAGTTCCTGTAGATATCACTTGAATGACCACCTTTGGAGGTGCTCAGGAGGCATTACTGTGTGGGACAGGAAGGGGACCAGCAGCCCACACCGCCCTGCTGTGATGGTCATGGTGCAGAGGAGATACATGCTAAGGGACCACCAAGGGTTTCCAACCTCCACCCAGATCTGCACACAAGTTATCATTCACGTTCTGAGCACAACACGAAGGCACTATATTGAATGCCACTTTAACAATAAATTTATTGACAGAAGTAAGACATTAGGCTTCAGGATGTGCTTTTAAGAGTTCTTTGAAGGAAACAAGAGTTTGGTGGAAGGGCAACAGACTGCAGAGAGTCCCAGATGTACTGCATATCCAGACATAGCCAGTTTTTTAAAGATTGTTTCACCTGCATGACTATTTTTTTTTTACTTTTGGATGGGTTAGAAATTCCTTCTTCATCATATTCTCCTTGCTAACTGAGGCAGAGACAATAAAACACACTACTAATAAATCTAGGGATTCAAACTGCAGCCCTTGGCTGCCACCTAAAGGTTTGCTATACTCCTTTAGAGGGATACCACCAGACTCCATTCTCGTGTTTGGAATGGAAAAATGCTTGTCTACTATTATTACAGGCAACCTCTGTGGTCACTATTACTAAAAGAGATTTAAGAGAAAAAATATTTGTTCTAAAAAAAAGACAAAAAACCCCACCAAAACAAAACAAAGGAAGGAAAAAAACCCACTGTAGTTCAACACAGATTTCTTGTTTCTGCATACATTTTCAATTTGAAAGACAACATAAAATCTCACAAAAAAAAAAAAAAAAACCAAAAAAAAAAAAAAAAAAAAAAAAAAAGCAAGAAAGCACACTACTTGGTTTTGATAAAAGAAGACAGTCAGAAGAAAGAAACAATACAAACTGCTGAGCAATGAATGGCTCAAGAACAAAAAAGGGGGCAGTGTGCCCAGCCACCTTTTGGGCAACACAATGGGGGCAGCAGGCAGTTTATGCAGGTCTTATTATGCTCTCCACAGAGGAGAGATTGCTCTCTCTAGGCACTCTGGAAATTCAAGCCACTTGAAAATAGCAGGAGCTGAGATGAAAAAGAAAATCCTGGCCAGGGCTCCTTTTAGCACCAACAGGCAGAATTCTGCTTCAATTGTCCAGCTAGCTACAACTATCTGATTGTCATCAATTAACTCAAAATCACTGTTCCTTATTCACAGTGTCTGTAGTTGCTGGGCAATACTGACTTCTTTATGAGGTTTTTTTAATCTATTATAAAGTTTTCATTTTCAATGAAGTATCAGTTTTACACAATAAAATCATTTGTTGGGAAACCTTTTTTTAATGTATCTGGAATTTGTAACATTATATGGTAAATGTTACACTTTGCTCCTTGTATAAGTGGACCTTCTTTTTTTCTTTTTTCCTTTTTTTGTTAGACTTTAGAATACTGGGTGTGGATCTGAATGAAAATGAGTGCTCTGAAGTGATGTGGCCACATAGCAAACATGTAAAACCAGCAGAGAATCAGCCTACAGTTTGAAATTAACTTTTTGTATTACTAATGAACATTCTTTTAATGATTTCTGCTATATGTTCATCATATATGTCTTACATCCTGGAGTACAAACAGCAAACAAAAGAATACATTAAGTAGCAGGTATTTCAAGAGAGAAAAACATCCTATACTATCACAGGCTCAACGAAATTCTGGACAACAAAACCCTGTTATTTCCTGTGGTTTGGATTTTAAACTTTAATCCTTATTTACACATCCAACTCCAATTTGACTTTCCACAGGATCTGATCTGTTGCATTACTGGTTCATCCTCTCCTCTTACAGGAATGACACCACTTCTCATGTTCTTACAGGGATGTGGACTGACCAACTCACAATGATGCTCTGAAAAATAAACCAAGAATCTACAGAGAACTAGTGGCTTCCACCCACACATGGGAAGAAGCTCAGTGACATCATCTCAGCCTCCACTGTAAAAATGAAAACCCACAAGTGATCAGTAAACTCATAACTGTGCATTTTCAAGCTGTGATCATTGTGTATTTGCAGTATTCCCTGGGAAACAGTTAATGGCTAAGAGAAAAAGGTCTAGTCATTCTCTTCTGTCCTTTTGAGTGGCCCATGTGTCTGTGTCATCTGTGGCATGCACAGTGATATTTGAGGTTATTACCTGGATCACATCCTTTGCGATCATAACCTCCAATGGCAATTATTAGGACAGTTTGTGCGTAGGTAAGGTGCATGTCACTGGCATCCTGTCATACTGCCTCTGCTGCTGGCTCTTTTCTCCTTTACTTCAGTTTTTTTCTGTTCAGCAAGGTGAAGTTTTAGTTTATTTTGATGTAATGTAATCCTTACCAGTTTCAGAGTCAGCCAGGACACATCTGCAGATGAACTTCATGTGTTCTGTTTTCTCTTCCAAGGCCAAGTCATATAGTTTCATTAATTACCTGTAGAAGTGTGGACACTTAGAAGACTGATAGAATTTAAATCAAGAAAGAATTGTAATGGTAATCTTTTCTGACCTCCTGTGTTATACAGGCTATACAACTTCACCCAGAAATTTAACATGAACACTTCTATTTCATCTATAGTCTGTCTCTCATACAACCATTGAGTCTTGAATTCAAGACCACCCATGATGGAAAATGGTGCCAAAGAAGTTTTATCAGAAACATTTTGCTTCAAACACAGTTAGGAACACTAAATTACTCTGCAATTTCTATTTCCCTTCATCTTCCAGTGTTCACTAGCGTGTCATGTCACATGAGGATTATCTGCTGGTACAATATCACTTTCACTAAATTCTAATGAAACAAATTACTAGCCTGGCTGTAACTTAATTTTGTAAAATATTTTCCATTTGAGATAAAAAGATAAGGTCTGGCAAATCGTAGGGTAGCTGTGTACTCTATTCAATACATGCAAACAGTGTGGCCTTAATTTTGGTCCTCAGTTCATACTGACTTTATATACTGTTGAACAATTCAATTACTCCTAGACTGCCTCAACTCAGGCTAGAAGTGTCTGTACCCAAAAAAGTTTCTGTTCATTAGCAATACATTAATGCCATAGTCCCTCTCATGCCCTATACTGACTTTAGTCATAGCTGGTACCAGATGCTTCAGCAAAGGTGGAAATCATCTTTAAAGGAACTTGTCACTGTGTAGCTATAGGAGAAATTTCTGTGCAGCCTTAGAAAGTGGCCAGCTCCTGTTCTGTAGTACAAAAGCTTACCTTTGTTATGAACTTTTATCCTGTCTAATGTAAAGGCACATACAATAAATATCTCATCTATTTTTAAATCCTACAAATTTCTTATCTACAGTCAACGAATTCCATGACTTAATGATGTTATTTTAAAAATAATCTTAGCTTTATAACAGCTTAAAGAATGAGCAGTAAAACCAATAATTACAGCTCTACTGGATCCTGGAATTAGACAAGAGAAGACTTACTAACACAAATTTTTAAAAAAATCAGAAGTAGATATATCTTTCAGAAGATGGGATGAACTTGTGTGAGGTGCTGCCCAAACATACATGCTCTTAAGCCAAAATGAAAACAGTCTAAGGATAAGCAGGATGTAAGAGGTGAGAATATATATATGCAGATGCATATTTGAAACAATTACAAAAATCAACAAGCAACGGTTTTTTACTATTTCTAAATGTCCCTATCTTCCTCCATTCTTTCCTGATTTTGCACTTAAATATTTCTTGATTTATTTTAGTTGTCATTTTAGCAGTGAGTCTTGAGCAGCAATCTGGTGAGAGAGGGGAGGGGATATGCAGGTAAATACCACACAGAGAGCAACCAGGCTGTTATGTGCACACCATGTTTCATGACTGAGGACAAGATCAGATTAAATCCTATCAGAGATGTTCAGAACCTTTGACAATTCTGAAAAAACACCCAGTTCCTCTCCTTGTTCCCCACCCCTCCCACTTCCCCCCTCTGCCACACACACACAGAGTTTGCCTGTGGGATTTTTCCACTCATGGGCCACTGCTCAATGCACCAGCTTAGCTATGGGCAGGAGAAATGATTTGCACTCATCAATCACCCAGTTACAAATTTCTGCTTTTGAACTGTAGGACATTTTTGAGCTTGATCCATACAGGTTATACTGAGCTAAAAATGAACTTTAATTTCTGTTAAACAACACCAGCACTTTTTATAAACCACAGCTTAACTTTCCCTTTCAACCTCTAACACCTAATTTCCTCAAAAGTCTCTCAGGAGGAACTTCAATCTTTCAGAAGTCCCAAGAAATATTTCCTACTTACTATCTACTATATTCTACCTACTTTCTATCAGTTCCTTGTAAAACGTAACATAGGAAAGCTCTGGGAAATAACAAGTGAGCTAATGGTTGTAAGGGGAAAATGTGGGAATTTTCTCTGAAAACTTCCTAAAATGTTGTCAGGCCTACTGTACTATTACGGAATATTTCATCTGGACATTTGGTAACCCAAGGTCTTAAATCTTGGGGACAGAAAAGGGTGAAAGTGCCGTGGAAGGAGGATGAGGAAGAAGATGCAATGCTGCTTGAGATAGCTGCAGCAGCAGCAATTGTGACCTTGGGACTCCGTTAGGGAAGTGACACAGAGAAGGAGTAGGTGGGGAAAGCAAGAGGCCTGTAAGTATCTGAGGATCCATTCAAAGTGAATGGGGGGAAGGAGGGTGAGAAGAAACAATAAAAACTTTTTAATGCAGATAAAGAAGAAGGCAGAATGGGAGTAGTAGTCTTCAATGAAAAAAAAAAAAAGAAGAAAAAAAAATTTGTGGAAGAAGAAAACACCTGAGGAGTAATACAGTCACTCGATGGGCACCTATGTTGGCTCTCAGCACTAAGTGGAGGTTACACACCTTTTTCAAGTACCAGAGAGTAAGGTAGGAGAAAGGCAACAAGAACGGAAGGAAATGGGTGGAGGTAAAATAAAGAAAACACTGGAGTGCCAATGTTCTGTGGTCAGTTTGACCTTGCAATAATAACAAAAAAAAAAAAAA
>VXBT01009348.1:1365818-1549204 GCA_013400235.1 Oriolus oriolus
GGCACGCGCCGGCCGGGCGGGCCGAGCTGGCGGGCGGACCGTACCTGCAGGGAGAGCCGGGCTGGAGCGGCCGGCCCCTGCCCAAAGCTCCCAGCGCCAGTGCCAGCCCGTGATTTAACTGTCCACCCCGGGGGCGTCCCGCCTTCAGGGAGCCGTGGCAGCTCCCGGGGAGCCCACGGGAGTATCGCATACCAGGGTGCTGCGAGTCCTGAAGTGCACCCTCTGCAACGCTCCGTGAAGCGGACCCGCCCGGGGGTCCCAGGCTAGGGGTGGACAGTTCTTGGGAATGGTAACACGCTGGTTTACGTCGTTTATATGGCATGTAGTGGCAGGGTTAAATAGGGATAGAGCTACGAGAAGATTGTCTTCTGTTTACCTTGGGATAACGTACATGTTGTCAGTTCCCCGGGAGCTACGGTCCTCGGGTGAAAAAGTGTCTGGTAGATGTGGGTAAATCCCTCGCATTGTGCAATTGCTTCCCAAAGCCCCAGGCATCAGTTTTAATGTGTGCAGGCTGAGAAGAGTTTGTGCAAATAGAGTTTGTACCTTAGATAGTACAGCAGCTGACAGAGCAAGCAGGTTAGTCAAGTATTTCATAAAGGGTCTTATTTGGCTAGCAGTGATCATAGAAGCAGATCAGGTTGTCAGACATCTTTCTGTATTTTTTTCTGCTTGTGGAATAATTGGCTTTTCTAAGCTTAAGCCTGGAGTTGATTTAAAATGTTAACATGTAACCTCTAAAACTAAGATTTACAATGGGAACAATGTATTAGTCTTAAGTTCTTTATTGCATATGTGACAAATTCATGCCTAATTCAGTAGGATTTGCCCAGTGCTATTAAAAACAATGGAATAATTTGTTAACTTTCATAGGATAATTTATTTTGCTTTTTTGGCTTCATGTTTTGAATTCAGAACCAAACTAAATGTCAATAGGAAAAATAAAATATATTATTAAATTTCTTATGAAACATGGCATCTTGTGTGTAGTATCCCAGATTCTTTTTGATGCAGTGCAATTGAGTTGAAAGGCTAATTGAAACTTTATGAAGAGGATGGTTCTGTGCCTGAATGCAGTGTTGTGCTTGCTCATGAGTGTAGTTCCTGGGTACACACTAGTGCAAATAATGCATCAGAACAGAGTGCCACAGGGGGGAGGTTGTGCATGGGGCTTTTGTGCCAAAGGATGCTTGCTGTCTTTGTTGTGCTTGATAGTGAAAATATATATGGGCGATGCGTCATGGGTTATGTCTTTATTGTGACAACAGCTCTCAGATTGGGCAGACTGTAACTCAGATAGAGCTTGTTTTTTTCCTTTTCTTTTGAAACCTCTGCTAATTAATGAAAGCTGAAAGGCACACTGAATTCTTTCCTTCATACATAATCACTTTACAGGCTACAGCCGCAGTTGAAGCAAGCAGAGTGTTTTGTTTTGTTTTTCTGTGAATGAACACGTGAAATTTTTTGTTACTATTAGTGTCGTTTGTGATTTTTACATTTGGTTGTGATAGCCAGTGCAGCACCACCTGGATTCTTTGAATGTCTGCAGGCTGCTTCAAGAGAGACTTAGGCAGCAGCTCCATGTACAGATATTTGGCAGTGTGGCTTTGTTCAAGCAGCCACTCCTCTTTGCTTCTGCATCGACAGTGCTGGGCATGGGGAAAAGCATCGTGCTGTTCCAGTGCCATCAGCAAGTTCAGTTCATTTATGTGCAGAGTTGGCAGAACCAGCATATCTGTTGCATTGAATCTCCAGTTCTAAAAGAGACTGGAATTAATATGAAATGTGCATGGAACTCAAATTTATTTCATTCCTGCTGGAGCACTTATGGCTCTTCTAATTGAAAAATGGACAGCTTGATACTACCTGACGAATTTTTTCTGCAAACTGCAGTTTGAGATGTGAGTCTCTGCTTGGGGGTAAGTAAAGGTAGAATTTGGCCCAGGGCTTGAAATTACAAGGAGTGCAAAAGGAAATCTCACAATGCTGTAAATTTGCAATTCCCAAATTACAGGTTCTGTAAGCTCAGATAAAAAGGGTAGTGTTGCTGCCTTCTACAAAGAGTCTCTTGTTCAATAAGTCTCACCAAAAGGAAATTTGCAGTTCAGTAAGCCAACTATAACAAATACCTGACATAAGAATCAAGCTAGTTCTGTAGGGGTTTCTACAGATCCCTACATTTATGTTTGAACATTAAAACCTGACAAACTCCTAAAGATGTAAACCAGTGAACTGAACAAAAGCTGGATTCTACAGCAGTGTGTATGCATTGTGCTAACCAGTTGTGTAAGTGCTCACTTCAGTGAAGACAGTCGGTTTCCTTGCCTTGTTCAGAAACTAGCTGTTGAAACTCTTATTTTTTACCTGCTGCATGAGCACATGTTATGTGTTATGTGGGGCTTAAATACTGAAGAATGACTGATTGGTCAGGGTTAACAGAGATTATTGATTCAAACCTCAGCAGTGTCCCAAAACCAATTATAATTAATATTAAAATCTGAAAACAAAGGCATTTGGTGCTTTCCAGAATATCTAGGGAATTATTCCTGTATGAAGCTCAAGTAAACAGAGTGTACTTGTGATGTGCAAACAGGGATGGGATGACATGAAAATCTTTACCTCTGATTTAAAAGTTGGAGAACAGACACACAGCAATTCTCTTAGATAGTTGTGGTTGACAGGTCTCTTTAAATACCAGCTTTAAAGTTGGAATTTTCAGTCATCTTGAGAGTGTCATTTGGAAAGACCACTGGGGAAAGTGGGGGATCTGTGATCATGAAAGGGTCAGTTGTTAATTGATTTATGCCAATAGCATGACTTTTGATTCATTAATTTTCTCCCATCAAGGTCTTTGGTGTTTCACCAATCTTATCACATCAGATTTCCATGTTTGTTCCCCCTAGTAAGAAAGTTTCATAAACCATTACTGTGTTACTTCTCAAAGGAATAAGAAAAGCTATTCAAACCACCCATGGAAGAACAGTTTTTGAAGAGAGGTGGTCAGGAAATGTCCTGTGACACACATGCACGCACACAAAAAAATTTTTCGGACAAAAAGTCTGAAATAAAGGATACATCCTGATAGCTTTAATTGGCGTTTGTCTGTTAATTCCGTTGTGTGCTCATGCGGCCCATTTTCTTTTGAGACTCAGTAGAAGAAGCTGAGTTGTATGGAATACTCGACACTGAGCTGGTTCTGCTTTTCTTGAGGCTTAAAACAAGCCAAGAAGAAGAGAAAACCCATTTTTAATTTCCTGAGTCTGCGTGGGTGATCTGCTCCCTAAGGGTATTGAACCATCTTTGGTAAAGCCAACCTTTTGGGAACCAGCCTTTGGGAAAAACAACCTGGGAGTTTGAGAAGGGTGTAGGTTGCAGTTCTGAGGAATAGTGAGGGGGAGGTTTGTTTCCGTGTGCATTGCTCAAGGAGCGTATTATGCCAATAATTTGCACACATTTGCTTTGCAAATTGTACACTTCTCGTAATCTGTTGCAATTTCATGTCTCTTCGGGGGGCATATGTGGTAAGAGTCTTTTTATTTTATGGTTTTTACAAGTTGAATGAAACTGGTAGTTGCATGTGTAGTATTTACAATGTTTTCATGCTACAGATGTTTGAGATGAGACTGGGAAAAGAGAGGAGAGGGGCAGTTTATGAACTAGAAGAGCAATAAACATACTCTTGATGCTCTAGGAAAGGTCTCTGTCATTTTGGATATGCTGTTGCTGAGGAAAGTTGTCAAGGCAGTCTGAAGATTGCATGTAGCAGAAACATTCTCTACAGTTTGAAGAGGCAGTTGCTTCTTTTCTGGCCTTTAGACTTTCAAGGACTGCAACAACTGAGAAAGCAAAAATTACACCCCATTAGTCAAGAGGCCTGAATGAATAAATCTGAATTTCCACTGAAGTACAATCTAAGTTTAATTTACTTCCCCAGACCATCAGAAAGATGTCAGAATGTGAACATCATGGAAGCTAAATAAAATTGTCATTAAATGACCCCCATGTGGTTGTATGTTCAACAAGCGGACGTTAAAATGTCAGATTATAATCTCCCTTATACTTTATGGAGCACATAAATGCTGGTAATATTTTTCAAGTCCCTATGAAGAATTCGTGATGACTTGTCCATGTTGTGTTTTGCGTTTGGGACAGTTTGAACTAATTACTAATCTACAGTAGGAGAAGAAAAACCGAAGATATTTTGTTTACAAATTGTGTAAGTTGACATGGGCTGCTGATATTTATCGAGACTTTTCCAGAAAGTCAGAGTCATCATTATTTGTGTAAATTCTTACTTAGAAATTAGGGACCTCACATTTCTGGGTGTCTTCTCCCAAGTAACAAGCTGTAGGATGAGAGGAAATGGTCTCAAGTTGTGCCAGGGAAGGTTTAGATTGGATATCAAGAAAAATTTCTTCACTGAAAGAGCTGTCAAGCCTTGGAACAGGCTGCTCAGGGACATGGAGGAGTGGCCATCCCTGGAGGTATTTAAAAGACATGTAGATGTGGTGCTTAGGATGTGATGTTTAGTGGTGGGCTTGTGCTGGGTTAACAGTTGGACTAGAGGAGCTTAAGGGTCTTTACCAGCCTAAATGATTCTATGATTGAAGGAGGTACTCCTGAGCCTACATGTGTCTTAGCCTCATCTCTGAAAAGTTCCACCACTTATATGAAGGTGGAATCACTCAGGACAAAAACTTGAAGAACAGAAGCCTCAGACAGATGCATATAAACTCAAGTTTTTCATATATATATGTGTATATATATATATATATCAAAGTAGAGGATTAGTGGTGGGCTTGGCAGTATTGGCTTAAATGCTGGTCTATGTGATCTTAGCAGTCCTTTCCAACCTAAACGACTCTGATTCTATCCTATGATTCTATGAAAAGATCTGATGTAAGAAACATTACCCTTAATGTACAAGTTAAATCTACATTACCCACATGATTTTTTTTTCAACAATGTACATTTTAAAAACTGCTATTAGAAAAACTACTTTTTTAGATCAGGATCGGTGTATCTTAGGCAGTGATTGGGATTTAATGGGCTCTGTCAGGGTAAGAAGGACAAGTGGAATAGCTTGGTGTCCTGAGCTTTAAAGTTTGCTCAGTGTTCTTGTATGATATTAATGGCACTAAAGTCATATGTTATATTTTTGAAACTTAGATATGTGAACTATTCAGTGCTTTTACTGTAAACTGGTAACCCAGACATCTTGGTATAAATTTGGCTTCTCATGATGAATGCACTGAAAACAGAAAACTGGAGAAGAATATCGGTTCCCTTGTGTTAATAAACTTTCTGTGGTTTTTTTAAAATAAAATTCTTAAGGCCATGGGGCTTCTCATTCTACTTGTGTCCTCCTTTTCAGCAAAATCTAGTTTTTAAAGTTCCTGTATCTCCACTACTAATTGCTGACTTCTGTCTAACAAGTGGAAAGATGTAATAATTCTTTCTCATCTGCTTAAGCAAACATAATTTTTGATGGACAAAGTAGGAT
This sequence comes from Oriolus oriolus, assembly GCA_013400235.1. Taxonomy (NCBI): domain Eukaryota; kingdom Metazoa; phylum Chordata; class Aves; order Passeriformes; family Corvidae; genus Oriolus; species Oriolus oriolus. Next base: position 1,371,322 of record VXBT01009348.1, read on the forward strand.
ATGGTCTGTTATTCCTTTCTAAGTACTTGAACTTTATTAATTTTTTTTTCTTTTGGCAGTTTACATAAATGGACTTGGGCTCTTTAGTTTAACTTTTGGGAAGGAAGTGGGTCTCTAATGAATTAGTTCACTGTAGGCTGTAATGGAACCTTCCTCCAAGAAGAAAAGTAAGCTTCTTGCCAGCCATTCAGGATTCCCCCTTGTTCTGGTGGCAGAACAAGAATAACCCCTTGAGCAAAATGTAAGTGTTTCAGGATGATCGGAATTTACAGCATTAGAAAGCTGCCAAAAAAGCAACTTCTAGCTGAGGCTAAATTGGCCTAAATTGAAAACTTTGCAAAGCTCATAATTGACTTTTTTCTTTATATGTTTCTCTGCTTCCCATGACTTCATTGTCATATGCCTGTGGTGACTTCTTGGTATTTACCCATGGTGACAATAATAATGAGTCTGAAGTATTTATGGTCATCAAAAGATACTGAGACAAAGATTTTAACTATGATTATCGGAGGAGGAAATTTCTGTAGCGTCAGGCAGGTGGAATGATGTCCCTGGATGTTTGATTTTTATTTTACTTCAGGCCTCTTCTCTGCCCACTGACTTGGGAGTTAGGTTGATAGCAACAGTATTTCATTGGGTTCAGATCTTGAAGACTTAAGTATTTTTGGTATTTTTCAGTTGTAGCTGTGTTATGAATACAGCTGCATGATGTATGGTGGCATCACGAAAGTAGTCCAAGTCTGATTAAACCAGTAACTGCCCTTTCCAAAATAAATTCTGTTCCTTCTCAATGTTCAAGGGAATCAGGCTAAGTGAATTCTATTTGTTCTGTACTTGAGAGTACGATTTATTTCCATGTTATCTCTGCAGGATAGAAGGGGTTAGTACTGTGCTGAGAACAACTTGCTTGTCTCAGATGGGAGCTTCTTCCTAGAAACAACCAAGTTCCCATCTTTTTGTTCAAACAAGACTACCAGGAAGTAAGAAAACTTGTAACAAGTTAGACACTGGCACAAATGGCACAAAATTACTAAATAAAACTAATGACATCAGCAAGCAGGCTCTTCCAATCTAAGCAAAACTGTTGGAGTGCATTTTGCTGTTAAAAAATGTTGTGGCATTACTTCAGAACATGAAATAAACCACTACCTGTTTAAAACCTAGAATTTGTGTTTGAAGTCTGTCCCTTAGAGAGCATTTAAGCTGCACCTGCAGACCATACACATATGTGGATACTTCCTTGAAGGAGCACAAGCAGAAACTTGCATTCAGTCTGTGTGCACCTGTAGTTATAGCTAGCATGAGAGTCTGCATATTTTATAGCCCACAGTCATGTTTTGTGTAATCTTTGCCCCCAAATTATCAAAATTTAACAGGCTAAACCTAAAATAAAGGTTGGCCAGTGTCTGTTCCTGGACAGGTGGGATGAGTTTTGAGGTTTTTAATTATGAAAAAATCCCAGACAGTTTTTACCAATTTATCTCAGGGCAAATAACCTTCTTTGGAGATTGAAAACCCTATTGAGAAGAAAATTGCTGAAATAACAAATACCAGTGACTTGGTATTTTAGAAAACAGTAACATTTTTTAAATAGCCCTCTTGAATAAATGCTGCTCCCAATCTTGTGGACTACATACAAGTCCTTAAGGAGTGGTGATTATCCTCTCTGATACCAGTCTTCACTTTTATTTAATATTCTTGAGCTTTTCTTATTGTGAGTGGAAACAATGAATTATGCATTCAGTGTTTTGTTTTAACTCTGACACGTCTCCCTAATCCACACATGCACAGCTTTTGGTTTCAGGCTTTTGGTTTGTTTTAGGAAAATCTTCTGTAGAAGCACAATTCAGTTTATAATTTTGTGTTCAGAACTGAGGGACTTGTTCCACTAGGTTGTTAGCTTTGGGAATTACGGCCTAAAATGCAGAGCAGGTTTGCTCCAAACCACCGTGTATGCAGATAAAAGAGAGTGAAGTAAGCTGTTTGCATTGCTATGGACTAAGAATCTATCAGGTGGTCTTTGGCGACACTGTGTGGGAAGAAATAGCTCTGAGCTATTCTGAGCAGTTGCCTATCCTCTGCACTGCTGCTGGGTTTGTGAATGAAGACACAGTGCCAGGGTGAGGTCATGCTCTATAGGGCAGAAAGCAACAATTTGGTGATGATTAGATATGCAATAAAGAGGTACATTGGAGAAACAATTGGGGGTTAGAGGCCTTGGTTGGAGGAGGTAGAGCTATATAAGATGGTGGGAGATAAAATTTGGACTTGTCTTTTATTCAAGGTTGAACTTCTTAAGCAGGCAAAAAATGGTCATTTTTATCTACCTTTATAACCTTCATGACCTCCTAATTAATTAAGACTTTATAGAATGCACAGGAACATACCAACCATTCAGGGCTGTTGATGTGCTGCTTGCTAGCAGTGCTTACTAATACACAAGAAATAAAATTAGCAGTGATGTATGGCAGTAGCCATTCCAGGCTTTGCTCAAGCAGCGTGACTGTATTCAAGCTGATCAACTCCAAGGGAGCTTCTAGCAGCTGTAAATGACAGGAGGAGTACAATGATTCATGTTCCATCCTAGGAAACAGAATTAACACAACTCCACACATCTTGAAGTTTCCTTGAAATCAAGAGATTTTATTAAAACAACCATTTTAAGCTCTCTGGTTCCACATGCTTTGCATTTTTATTGGTGTAAAGCTGTGCAAACAGCACCATCAAACCTGTGCCATAAAAGCATTAGATTTTATGACTGTGGGAAATGAGTCTCTTTTAATGATACAGTCCTAGTAAATTTTCCTGTATGTTTTTATTTGCAAGAGACAGGATAGGTTAGTTTCTGAAGCCAAGTAGGCTTTGACTCATTGTTTGCAGGCATGAATTGCATCAACAAAATGTAACCATCTCCTAGAAAAGCAGGAAGTTTCATAGAAAGGAGAGGCTACAAGTAAAGTTGGCCAAGAAACAAAAATTGTGTTGTGAAAAATTTCAAGGTTGCCTTGCTTGTTTTCATTCTGCATTGTGGCTTGAGAACAAAGTCAGACTGGTCAAAGTCAGTCAGTAGTCAATAGATCTGTCTCTCATAGTCAAGGCCATGTCTGAGGCTGTGGTTTGAATGTTGTGTTTGTGAGACCTAACTGTGATACCAGAAGCTACTTTGGGCAGTACCTTTTCTAAAATGATGTTATATACATCTTTCTGACTAAATTTAAAAAATCTTTGAAATTAATATCTATACATGAAAAACTTGCCTTGCTAAGCCTCTGTCTGAGGCCTATGTTCCCCAAGCCTTCATCTTGAATGACGTGCAACCTTTATGTAAGTGTTAGAACTTTTCAGAGAGACGAGGATAAAAAAGGCACATGTAGGCTCAGAGAGTGTCAGGAGTATCTCCTTGAATCATAGAATCATTTAGGCTGGAAAAGACCCTTAAGATCCTCTAGTCCAACTGTTAACCCAGCACATGCCCACCACTAAAACATGTTCCTAAGTACCACATCTATATGTTTTTTAAATAAGTCTAGGGATAGTGAGTGACTCCTCCATTTCCCTGGGCAGCCTTTTCCAAGGATTGACAGCCCTTTCAGGGAAGAAATTTTTCCTGATACCAATCTAAACCTTCCCTGGCACAACTTGAGGCCATTTCGTTTTGTCTTATTGCTTGTTAGCTGGGAGAAGAGGCCAACCCCCACCTCACTGCAACGTCTTTTTCAGGTAATTGTAGAGCGTGGTAAGGCCCCCCCCAAGCCTCTTTTTCTCCAGACTAAACAACTCCAGCTCCCTCAGCTGCTCCTCATAAGAGTTGTGCTCCAGACCCTTCCCCAGCTCAATTGCCCTTCTCTGGACAGCCTCCAGCACCTCAAAGTCTTTTCTGCTAGCAGCTTTCCAGCCCCTCCACCCCGAGCCTGTAGCACCACATGGGGTCGCTCTGACTGAAATGCTGAACCTGGCACTCCCCTTTATTGAACCTTATATAATTGGCTCAAGGCCTAGTATCAGTATCATTTTCTAATTACAGAGGTGTCCATACGCTTCTCGGGAACTCCATCTCCATGTGCCATTACAGAGCAGACTTAGGATTCATTTTCTATCCTCCTGCATATCAGCTATGGTTGTTGTTTTCTACCAGGGCTTTCCTAATGCTGTGTTGACAGAGGTGTCCTCCCCTTTTGTCTTTGCGCTGTTCAGCTGACATCCAGCATCAACTCTCTCCAGTGGCGTCACTCAGACCTTGCACAATGTGCAAAAAAAGAAAGATCTTGGTGTTTTTTCCTGCATGCTTTGCAAAGACACAAACTCACCTAGGGCAGACTGCTGCACTGCTTTGCATTTTAATGGCTTTTTAAATCACCTGTGTGGCTCTCACTAATGACCCTCATGTTCAAAAGGTACTGTGTTCATACCATAATGCAGATTAATTTGGGAAACTCAAAACTCTCAGGGCAGTTATATTGGCAGAGTTAGGAATGGAAAGCCCCTATCAGTTATCAGGACTTGTTCACTAGTGATTCTTTTCACTGCATTTATTTAGATGTGCAAAGACTTCTTATTTATGTCTCACTTCTACCTCTTACAATCTCTGTAACCACATTATGGTTATCTCTTCTACTATACTCCATTTTTCTTTTTAGGAGAACTGTAACAGTTGATTAGTTTGGGTTTGGTTTTTTTTTGCTTTTTTTTTTGCTTGTTTGTGTCAATGGAAAGGTGTTTTTACTCACTTGCCAGGTTTACAGAAGTATTTTTCAAGGGCTCAGAATTTAACAGTGCCAATCGTGTTTTGTACCTTTCTTTTACACACCTTTATTTTCTTTGCAAAAATATGTCTCTGCCATGCAGAGTTTTAGTTTGCTGCTGCTTCTGTTTCTGGTAAAAAACATTTTAAAATCAGTGTGCGACTTAGCTTCTTTCTGTCTGAGCAGTGAAACTGAAGTGCCCAACGATTAATGAAGAAGTGAAACAAATTAACAAATCCCGTATGTAATAGAAAAAAAAGGAGAGGGAAGAAAAGTTGTTTGGTATTCTTCTCAAGTAATCTTAGTATTTTGTTATAAAGAGTAAAAAGTGTACAGTATTCAAGTTGAAATCTCCTTTCCTAGGCAAGGCTGAGTACCTCTTAAAGCTGATTTTGAGGCATACCTTGTAATCTTCATGGAAAATCTGGTGGTAACATAGTGTGTTTTTAAAGCATGGCACAAAAGGCAGAGAGAATTATTTCTTGTTTGGGAAAAAAAAAAAGAGGGGAAAAATCCCTAATTCCAGGATTAGGTTTTAGGATTGGCAGTTAAAGCACAGACACTCATTTTTTTCCTGTAATCTGAGCAAGTAACTGTCCGACACAATAATCATGGAAAAATAGTCCCTCCTCTGTAGCATTTTTATAGTGCTTTTCGTTGTACCTGCACACTCAGCCAAAGTGAATCGGGAAGCCATGTGTTAGGTGGGACAGACATTGTCTGTCCCCTCTGCAGGGCCATGTTGCTTTGCTCTGAAGAGAGAAGGGTGAAGGTAACTGCATTATATTGCATAAAAGCTGCAGCTTTCCTCATAAATGACACTATGCATGACTTACTGAAGGCCTCATTCATTATCTGTGCACAGGGATAGCCTGGCTGATTGCTGCCCTAGAACAAGATTAGATGCACAATTGAAGGAAAAACAGCTCTGTAGAGGCTGGATAATATCCCATCTTCTTGCCTTAATGAGTGTTCAGCAGTCTGAGGGCCATGATCAGGGAGTGTAAGCTGCTAGCTATATTTTGGCTTTCTCTTTTAAGAAAGCAAATGGTACACCCTCCAAAACCAGCAGAAGCGTGTACCAACAGTGAAGTTGATACAAATCCGAATTCTTGGCTGTACTTGAACAAAGTGCTGTGTGTTTGAAAACCTGTTTAACATCCCCCTCTCAGACTCCAGAGTGCATTATTGTTATTTCATCTCTGAGATAAATACCCTGATTGTGATAAAGTTACTTTCATAATAAGGAGGCAGGATATAATTATAACACATACGATTTTTGCCTTGCCTTGATCCCTCTTGTTGCAGAGAGTTTAGGCTTGCCACACCTGTGATCACTGTAAATAGCTGCAGTTCTTGGAGCACAGTTGTAATTTTGTGGAGCAGGCTGGAAAAGTGTAGTTTAACCTGATGCACTGACTTATTATATGCATATGCCTGTGCAGTTCCCAGCACAGAATTTGGCCCTTGTCGAAAATACCTTTTGGCATACATCAGTTATAACTAAGCCAGTAGAAACTAGCCCTTAGCTTTGGCTGAACAGTAACTCAGTCTTGTCTGGACTCTGTTTTTAGCGAAGTGGCAGGAACAATCTCAGTTCTTTTTTGAGCCAACTCATAATAAAAATTTCTTGCTTTACCATGACTTTTTTAAAATAACTGAAAAGTTTATACTTAAACAGTTACGGTTTTAGAGTAGGCTTACAACTAAATAATAAATATTTGATGAATGAAAGCATGTCCATGAATGTTACTGTTATATGGGACTACATACTTGGGAACCAGAGTAGTGATGTAGACAGAATAATAAATAAAGAAATCAATTCAATTTTTTCAAGTTTCTCTTTATTAAAAAAAATTTCAACCTTTTGCTCCAATGGTACCAAACTTGTCTATTGCCAATCTGTGACTTCATGTTGTGAAAATGGAGCTCTTGAGACTGGAGAGTTATCAGCAAAGAGATTTGCATCCAGCAGTACTGTATATCTCATTTGTTAAAGTGCTTTATCTGCCATGATCACACTGAAATTGTATTTAAAGATCTTTTTTTCTGTCTTAGCAGTTTACAAAGACACAGAGACACCCCTATATTTTACTAGACAGGGTGCATTAGTAAACTAAATTAAGTTTCAATAGATTTAATAAACTAACCATACAGAAAAAAATTGGGACAGTTTTTTTTCAGTTTTCCAATGCATCTGGAAAATGGCACATAGACACATACTGTTGGATTTTTTAGCAAGTGCATATTACAAAAAGGTGTTAATGTTTTGTTATGTGGTCAATGGCATTTAAATTAAAGTATGTGTTTTGCAGATTATATGTCTTAAGAAAGGAGTCTCAGATATTATTGCAGGAAATTAATAGGGCCATACTTATTATTTGTCTTACTTGGTTTACTGATTGCAATGATGAAGAATTAATTTTCCTTATTCCTTATCTGAATAGCTAGAAACACAGGTTTCTCATTTTTTCATGTCAGCTATTTATTCTTATCAGAACAGCTCTGTCTCTTACAGTGGATATTAACTTGAAAGTTCATGTAATTTTCTCCCTATTTTGCTCCATGGTGGTCTTAAAACCACTATTATGCTGCAGATCAGCAACTTATATTTTTCCTTGTCCTTTGACACTTTCACTGGATCTATCACTTTACTCTCTTTTTCTTGTAATGCCTTTCATCTCTGCTGTCTTTGATACTCAGTTGAAGATGGGAGGGGTGTTTGTGTGCCAAGAACAATTACATTCCTTTTAGTTTTACTCCTTCAACAACTTTTCATTCTGAGTCTTTGCACTTTATGAATACCATCTAGAAAGGGATCTGTGGCAAGGTTTACAACCCTGTGCATTTCAGTGCCTACCTGAAATCTTCATACTTTTTTCCCTCTCTGTATGTGGTAACATTTTCTATATCCTCCAGGTCTGCTCTTTCAGACTGCAGAACATAAAGTGCAGTTGCTATCTTCTTATAAATGCAAAAAAAGTTTTATTGTGTCAGTGCTGAATGAGCTTGGTCTCATTTCACATCCAAGTAAAACTTGTTGTGTTTGTTTTTATAATGAAAAAAACAAACAAAAACCTTTTGGATTTTGTTTTGTTCTTTTCTCTCTGCTTAGAGAGGACTCCTCCTTTATTTATCACTACCAACTTCTCCCACCCTTTAATCAGTTTTCCCTATGTTCCAGCACCTTCCTGGGCTGCTCTTCAACTTACTGTGTATATCATACCTGTATCTCTCCCTTTCATTTATGTTTTTTTTTTTTCTCACATTGCCTTCATGGCAAAAATTGTCAGCAGCAGTTGATATGAAATAGAAATGTAGGTCTGACCTTTGAAATTATTTAAATTTGCCACTAACCTACACATTATCAGTATAATGCTGCAATTGTGCTGCACTAGGCTTGTTAATACTGATAATGGTATATGTGTTGTTGATACGAGTAATGTGAAAACTGTGATTGGTGCCTTGGATCAGCCATTGTTCTAAGTGACCTATTGAAAACTAGCTGTTTATATGATACAGGATCTCATCTTAGAATCCATAGCTGAAATCAGCAAAATAAGTATTCAAAAAAATATTTTAGTACATGTTTTCCTAATACAGCTGTTCACTGTGAGAAGTTTGTCTCATTACCTAAAAAGAGAGATAGTTTGCATTATTATTGCAGATTGAAAAGAAATAATCTGAGACAGTGCATGTAGCCAAAACTTTAGATGAAAACCAAACCTTTCATCAAACTGTTTTGATGTGATGATACATACCATCACAATGGACCAATTAACAGATGTATGCAGAAATTAAGTTTCTTTTGTTCCCTGTATATTTTCTAATATGGCATGCTGAGCATGCCACAAAGCAGTGCTGTTAAACAGCACTACTACTGAGCTGTGCACTTTGTGCCTTCCATATAACTCTTAGGAGGTGACTTCTGTCTTGTTTAGAGGTGCACTGGTCTGCAAGAGACTTGTGCTCAGTGTGCTGAAAGGATACGCTAATGCTGGCATTCAAGTTGAGCTGATCAAGTCCCTTGAAAAGACTCTTCTTTTCGATACCAACTGCCAAAGTTTCATAGGAAAGAGTAGTAACTTAAGCAATGATCTATAAAACAAAGATGTGAAAAGGATATAAAGGACTTTGCTGGTAGACATGTAAGTAGGCACAATTTTTGCAATTGTTAGTACTGAATGATGCGTCTTCAATCTGTGACACATGTAGTGTTGGATACATTTCTGTTTGCTTCTGGAAAAGAAAATCTTCCTCTTCTGGGAAACTATTCATTGCAAAAAATGAATATGCAGAGAGGGAATATTTATAGAAGGTGAGAAAATTCTTTGAGTTTCATGAGAAGTGAATAATGAATAATTCAGTCAAGTGTAAATGACTTAAAGGGAAAATGTCTGTGAAAAGATAAGCTACCTAGTAAATTTTTTTCTGTTAGGCAGTAAATCACAAGATACATGCCAAAGATAAACTGTCACTTCAAAATTATTCTAAATCAGGATCTTAAAAATTTGGCCTTGTGAATGGAGTTTATTCAATCTGTGCATATAGCTCTTCTGTAGATAAAAGAAAACTTCCCTCACCATAGTTCCTTTGTTCTGTTTTACTTCTGTTTGAATACATTGTCATCACTCTTAATCTGGAGAAGTAATTTTTGAAATCTTGGTTTAAAATTAGGTATTTTACAATTTCACATGTCATCATAAATCATGAATGTTTGGGTTTGTATTTCATTGCAGCGGAAAACAGATGTGCCACTTCAAATGCAGTAACATGCACAAAGTGTCTTGCTTTGGGTCCAGAGTGTGGATGGTGTGCTCAAGAGGTATGGCATTTTGCTTAATTACATTTGACTTTATATTTTAGCTGCTTCTGATTTTTATAAAGACTTTTGAACTGAGAAAATTACAGTGAGAAATAGCAAGAAAATCTTTAATTGATCCCTAGAGACAGAACCTGAGAAATCATGTGAAATATATTTTGTTTCCAAAGGAGAAAATGCAATCTTTTATTTGGAAAATTGCAGTAATTTTAAATAAAGTGAGACCTTTTTAATGCATTCCATCTGCTTTGTAGACAGCTTTGGCAGACTTGCAGTAGCTGTGAGAGTTTAACAGGTTTTGGCTTCAAGAGCAAAATTACTTATCAGTACTTTATATTAAGTCCTCATCATATATGAAAACAAGTCTATATGTATATGTCTACTGCATTTAGCAAAAGGTTGTACTAACAGTGGAGTTGACTGTGACTTCACCATATATAATGATCCTATTACAAATGGAAAAAATTATGCTCTTCTCATTTTGACACTTGAAACTATCAGTTCTGAGACTTAGCACAGAAGATAGATCTTAGGTAGCAAGAATTATCCCGAAATTATTGTTACTTTGCAAACTAAGAATATGGGAATTTCTGGTTTTGTTTGACAGAAAAAACATAACCCTGTTGATAGCATGATTTTGAATAATCACTTCAGAGGAGCAAGCTTTTGAAGAATATCACTGACAATCGCAAGCTCATATGCTCTTTAAGGTCACGTGGAAATTACCGGTAGTAGCTTTCAGGTTAGCAGAGAGGTAGATAAGTTCCTGGGGTGTGTCTGGCTGAGATAAGGAGTGTAAGGCACTGGCAATGTCTGAGATGCTATGTCTTGGAATTACTAACTTAGTCTGCCAAAGGTACAAGGCTGAGTAATGCATGGATGGGTAGAGGCATGCAGGGCTTGTTTTCCCAGAGGATGCTTAGGGCATGAATAGACAGAACAATGGATTACAGTGTGAAGTGGTTCATTATTGTCCTTGTGTCTTGTCTTACAAAGGACAAATATTTATCCTCCTCCATCTGCATTTATCACAGAACAGCATTTGCTAACTTTCCAGTGCTGTGGATCTGCAGTAGGTCCCCTTCTAACTAGGCACATGGACTTGGCCAGTTTCACTTCTGCTCTGCTTGTCTTGCTTCACTTCTCAAGTCAATCCTGAGAGCTGTTCATGGAAGCCAGGGATCTGTTAAACCCTCTTAAACAGCTGGTTCACCTGCACGCCACTCATGGTAATGGAACGGCAAAACCCTTATTATTCCAGACGGAAATGTTGCAGTGCAGCTTAGCCAGCCTGCTTCATCAGAACAATATTTTTAATGAGATAAACAGTCCTGAGGAAATTCTATGATGCTTTGAACTTATACCCACACACAATGGAGTTCAGAAAACACTACAAATCTATTAGTCATTACCAGTAACAAGAGTAGCTAAATTCTTTACACATTTAAAAATCTAGCTTTTTGAAATTTGTATACTAAAAAGGATATATAAATAATAGTAACTTAAGAAGTAGTCTCTAATGTCTACAATAAAGAAAGTTATGGAAAAACTGTCAGAGGTAGACTACAAAAATAAGTTTGAATTTGAAAAACAAGATTCATGGCTGTCAAATTTAATTCTTCAGGGCTTCCTCTAGTCTTTACCAGGGTCTGGATGAGTATTATATGACACGCAATTGACTCTATGCACTTTTAGGTTGCTTATTTTCCCCATTTGCCTCTGCAAGGTCAGAGATTGTCCTTTGTTTGGTTGGTCTCCAGATTTGGCTCAGAGGGACCAATACTTTGAAAGACTACAAAGGATCATGTCTTTTTTTTTTTTTTCTCTCTTTTGCATGTTCAGAATTGTATTAATCAGCACATTAGTGGTCAGGAAGGAATTTTGCATTGGATCATTTTGGCACAATTTTTGGCAACTTTGCTCTTTCAGTGCAGCAAAGGATGGGCTGTTTCTGACATCATCCTTCTAGTAATCATTTTCCTGTTGCTACAAGGGCTTTTTTATGTTGGTGGCATCTTGCACTGTCCACTCCTGTAATAATACATGGTTTCCTCTTTCCGGGAATTGAAATTGCATAGTCCAGCAGGTCTTTGGATTTTGTGTAGTGTGGCAGACAAATTCAGGTTGGCAAAATCTAAAGTTGACCTCTGGTGTTCCTATTAAATATTAGCCTGAGTAACATTACCAGTGGATTCTTCTGAAAACTAACCTGTTTTGATGTTGTGGGAATGACACTTTATTGCTAAAACGAACTCATAGCATGGCACAGAACTTTTTTTAGTGACATAGTAACAGTGTGTAATTTCCTTTTTCTCCAAAGCCGGCTTGTTTTGATTGTGCAAGATCCTATTTCTCATTAAAAAAACCTTCTGTGTAGAAAAGGGTCGTTAAGGCAATTAGATTTAACTTCTAATTTAAATATTGCATCATTGCCATTATTAAAAACACATGGCTTCATGAACTTGTTCTATAATTTATTCATTTATAGCAGCATATTTTATTGTTTCAAAGACTATTATTTTGGTTTTCTTCATCCTTTGAAGGTAGTACAGGGTTTGTTTCAGCTCAGATTGTTTTGTATTTTTTGTTTCTTATTAAACAGGATTTCATGGCTGGCGCAACACAGAAGGGACGCTGTGACACTGTTTTCAACTTAATGAAAAGAGGCTGCCAATCAGACTTGGTTGAAAACCCCACGGTTCATGTCACAATACCTAGTGACCACGAAACAAATACACAAGTGACACCAGGAAAAGTTTCAGTCCAACTGCGTCCAGGTTGGGTCGTCTCTAACACGTTGATATTATAGTAAATTTAAAATAAAAACAATACTTCTAAGTACAGATATTTTGTGAAGAGGCATCTGGAATAATTGTTTGGAAGAATGATGCTATAACATTGTATTGTAGGACTGTGATGGTGTTGCTCCCATATTCAAGTGTCATCTTCAGCGAGAATTGTTTCTGTCAAACACAGATGAAGGTCAGAATAATGCAAGTAATAAGTGGAAAGGGAATTTTAGGTAGTCTTTCTTGTTTTCTTGCGTGGTTTCTTGATTCTTTACCCACTTACACTAACAGTTTTGCCTTACATGTGTATAAATTATTCCTTCTGAAAGTAAACAGAGTTATAATTCCTAAATTCATTATTTGATAAACTTCTTGATTATTTCTTTAGTTTCAAGTGCATTGGCTAGACAACTACAAAAATACCAAAATCATTATATAAGAAAGGACTGAATTCCTAAAGAAAACTTGGGTATTCACTGCCTGGATTTTTTTTATAACTGGTATATTTCCATTTGCCTTCAGCTGAAGTCTAGTTAAGTCAGTGTTCATTCTCTGTCTCTAAAAAAGCTGTGGCCAACAGCAGAAGTAAAGGTGATATAAAGGGATGCAGGGTTATCTTTCACTCAGTAAAATTTAATTTATTTCTTTCTTTTGCAAAGAATGATTGGGGAAAGAAATATGTGAGAGGGATCAATCTTTGGTAGGAAAACATTAAGTGTTTAGAAGTATTTTGCTGATCTTCACTGTAGAAATGTTAATTTTCTGTCAATTGCAAGGGAAAAAGGAAGGATGTGTGTGAGTGTAAAGCACAAAGGAGCTCTCTTTTTCACTCTTTATAATAATAAAACTGTCAAGGTAACATCAGCACTTCTCTTTTCCTCGCTCTCCTTCCCAAGAAGTGACTGATACTCTGATTTGTACTGAGAAGTGATTTCAGGAACTGAGCTACCTCTAGCTCTGTCTGTAATCACGTTTATTTCCAAAGGCATACTGGATTCAGAGAAAAAAAGTTACCTTTCTAAAATTTGGTTTCATTAACCTTTTTTTGAGTAAACAGTGAAATTAAGTTTGGAGTTTCTTATGCTTTGTGGAAGTTTTTGCATCAGAGAGGCAGAAGAATAAAATTCCAAGGACTCCAGAAGAAAAACTTTTTTTATATAGATATCTTGCCCGTATTTTCTCCCTCGGGGAAATGCACAGATATACCACTATAGTTTTCCCTCAAAACAGACATTCGATACAGTATAATCATGCGGACAAAGATGTTTTTGTTTTGATACTGAATTTTTTTGTCACTGTTTACATATACTCAGCATTTAGGATTTACGTGGGAAAAAATAAAAGCTGCACTCAGTATCTCGCCATGTGCAAACTGGAGACCTGCAAGGGTCGTTTACAAAAAGTAATTCAATTTACGTTGGCAAAGAGGAAACATAAATTACAGCACACTGAAATTGTTTTCCTCGTGCAAGGCCTAATAGAGACAAATCCTGACATTATCAGGTTGATTATTTTCAAAGACCATAGGGAATAAATTACTTTGCATATTTAACTTTTCTGAGTCAGATCTTTGTACTGGATGTACCTTTTGAAAGTTTTTATTGAAAACCTGCGTAGTTCTTCTGTAATATCTTCCTTCCTCCTGTTCTTTGGTGTATCTTCATTGCATAATACTGGATTAGGTTCTCCACTCGTCAAATGAAGATCCTAAAGTCATTTCTGCTGGGAGCTCATGCTTCGGGTGACATAAGATGATGACTAATTTGAAACCATGCATTACTGTACCTACTCTGCCCATACTCATCACTTAACTCCTTTTGCTGACATTACAGAATATTAGACAAGCAAAAATGTGAGGACTAGTTTTAGCAGCTTCCAAAGCGTTAATATTTTTATTACATATGAGAACATGCTGTGGTTCTGCAAGAGAGACAGACATCTATCATCCTGAAATAAGAGTTCTATTTTGTATATGCCAAAAGGTGGATTTTGTTTTAATATTAAAAATTTTAAAATATATATATATATGTATGTATTTTGATCCTACAGATTTTTCTCATCAAATCTTTGGAAGCAGTTTGGGATAAACTTGTATGATTATCTATGTGAGTTTTTCAGGGTGTGCTGTCCTTGTGGGGGATATGTAGTTTTAGATTCTGTCATATGACAAACTGTTTGCAGGATAAATTTACATACTTTGAAGTGTCAACCTTGAAGTGACTGACCCAAATTTGCATGCAGATCTGTGTCCTTTGTGAGCCACAACTGCTTTTTGTTATAATGCCAAAGGGATTGCATAACCATGAATTTAAAACAAAATGAGGAGAAGTCAGATTTTTACAATAAATTGCACAGTGCTCCTGCAAGAAGAAAAAAACGCCCCTTAATGGCTTATTTTTGAATGATTCATCAAGGTTTCATTTACTCTTGGGAGATTTTCTTGTTTGTTTGTTTTTCTCTTTGCTGACACAAACAACTTTTTGCTGAGGTTGCTACAAAAATAAATATATTTTTAACCATGTCCATTCAAAAATAGTGAATGAACTTATTTGTTTCTTTTTTTAATCAGGAAGTGAAGCAAACTTTATGTTAAAAGTTCGTCCTTTAGAGAAATACCCTGTGGATCTTTATTATTTAGTTGATGTCTCAGCCTCCATGCACAACAATATAGAAAAGTTAAATTCCGTTGGATTTGCTTTATCTAAAAAGATGGAGAATATTTCTCTTGATTTTCGACTTGGATTTGGATCCTATGTGGATAAAACTGTGTCACCCTATATTAGCATTCATCCAGGTAGAATTCATAACCAGTGCAGGTATGTAGTATTTTTACATTTACTGTAGCACTGAGACATGTATTTAATGACACAAATATGCATTATACATATTTATTTTAAAAATTCTTCAGAATTTATCTTTGTTTCCTTATACCATGGTTCTTTGACAAAGTTCCTAAGGAAATGCTGAACATTGTTTTACAATGATTACTTCTGAAATACCTGGTGAGTGATTTCAGAAAAACTTTCTGTATCAGAAAAAATGTGCTGTATTTTCTTTAGGAAAACAAGCCAATACCCCTGCTGTTTTGGAATACTTGGTTATGTTTTCTATTTCATTTTAAAGTCAACTGTTGTGGTTTTGGTTATTTTGGATATGTTACCTAGATTCATCACTAAATTTTGTACTTTCTGACCTATGTACTTTCTACTGTATGGTCAGGTATTCATTAACTCTTTCCTTAAAACTCTACTTTTGTCAACATGATGCGGTTCCTTTCAGCTCATTTAAAGAACAAAAGCAATCCTCTGATCTACTTCTACAGTTCTAATGTGAACGAACTCCTCTTTTAAAGAGAAAAGATGTTCTGGCCTGCATTCCTTTTTTCATGCCATGCCTTATATACCTTGTGTTCAACGCATATAAAGTGAGGGGTCACTTCCAAAACACCCTGGAGAAGAAGATTATTCACAACAGATTCAGAGCTGTATGATAGTAGTTGGAAAAGTGAATATTAATTCTTCATACTTTCTTGCTTGCTTTTCCTTGGAAGACATGATCCAAAGTTCTGTGAAGTCCCTAAGTACCTTTTTTGATTTCAGTGGGTTTTGAATTGGTTCCTAGTAGTGGAATTCATTCTACAGATGTGACTATCTATGGATAAAGCAGTTATGTAGACCATCTTTATAGAGTGAGTGGAGATCGATTAGCATTTCTAGGTCATGATGCATTTTGCCTAAAAGTAGACATCTGCAGAGGTATTCATCCTTTCAATGCCAGCTTCTCTTCTTTGACTGTGCCTTGATTTGGAGGAGGGCAGGTTACAGTCTGGATGCAGTAGAAATTAAGAGTTGAAACCTGCTCAGCATCTCTGAAATGAATGAGCACTTCAGCTTGTGCCATAAATCATGGCTGTGAATGGGTCCCAGATCAATGACCTCTGTAAGTGCTGTTTCACTAGCTTACCTATGACAAACATCACACTTTCTCCCTTATGCATAGCTTGAGAAAGTGTCATTTACTATGATATTACTGAAAATGGATTTTCTCATCTCTTTGATGACGTAACTGTTATTAATATCAATATTAATTTTATGTACATTTACGTAACACTAGTGGATATAGGAACTTAGATTTTATTATAGTTTGATCCAGTAGCCTGTGTAGCAACCTATTAAAGGATCTTAATGTTGCAGTGTGATAGTCCCGTTTCAGGATAATGAAAAGCAAAGCTGTATCACCCTGTAGATATTCCAAAAGAGTTTATATACTCCCTGAGATCATACCATCCCTCCTGCTGCATTTTTGTTCCCTATGAAACGCTACATATATACTGTTACTATATTAACTAAGTTATTATATGCACAATTCCATAAAATACAAAATAATCTATATTTTTTGTAGCTAATTATAACTACTTCCCACTGAATTTAATTTCACATAGAATTGCTCTTTTTTTCTGTAAATGTTTCTTCTTCTGTGCTGCCTGCATCTTCATTAGTATCAGGATTTTGTGGGTTAATGGGGATGCAATATTTTCATCTCCTTCAAATGCAAAATTAAGCTTTTGATTTGTTTTGTTTTTGTACAGTGATTACAATTTAGATTGTATGCCTCCTCATGGTTATATTCATGTGCTATCCCTGACTGACAATATAGCAGAATTCAGAAATGCAGTGAATAAACAAAAAATTTCTGGGAATATTGATACACCTGAAGGGGGTTTCGATGCGATGCTCCAAGCAGCTGTGTGCCAGGTAAGGAAGGAGCTTATTTACAAAAGACTAAAGAAATAGTAATTCAGGCACTGTATATATTTATATATATATGTACAATGGTGCTCAGTGTTCCTGAATTCAAAATGCCAGTTCTATGCCTGACAATAGTAAGATTTTTTTCCCTCCTTTTCCATTATTTCCCCCTTAACTATACATTTGCAATTGAAACTGAAAAAGGAGAGCGTGAGGGAACGTGTTTCAGTATTAGTTAGTGATCTTCAAATTCTGGCTTTAACCAGCCTAACCAGCATAGGATGGATGATGAAAGCAACTGCTTCTTGTTTGAATGGACACATGTATTAATTTCAGTCAATTACATAACTAGTTTCAAAATACATTAAAGCACTGCTTGTGTTCCTCAATGAAGGCTTACAAATTTGGCATCTCTTCTCCTTTAGAACTTGAAAATTGAATGATAAGTTTTACATATCTGCTTGTGTAGATAAGGAAAACAGAAGAACTTCAATGTTCTCAGCTTTTAAAGATTTCATATTTTAAAACACTACAAATCAACTAAAATTTAACTTTGGTATGTTGATAAAATTTCATCACGGTCTCTCCCATGCAGAAAAGGATGGAAAAGATCTGTATCAGTAGGTCTCAAGCTATAAGCATATTAGATAGAGTTTGTTTCGCTCTAGAGAGCTGTTTTGGTTGTTGTTTTTTGTCTTATGCATATTAATGCAATAAAAATTTTCAAATTTGGTTGATTCATGGGTTTGGTAAGGCTCTATAAAATACTCAACTCCTGTTCAAATCACAGGCTGGCTCTGTTTCTCATTTGTTAGAATGATGTCAAGACAATTGTTTTATCTTGTCCATCTTCACATTATTTTTCTGAGCAGTACAATAACTCAAGGACAAAAAGTAATCCAAACTATGCTAAAAATGAATAGTTTGGTCCAATTTTATTTTCAAATTTTGATGAACAGGTAAGTAAAAACCACTCTTCATAAACACTGTGATCGAAGCTGTTACAAAAAATTATTCTGGAACTTTGGAAAAATTCCTAAAAATTCAGTGTTTCTCACTGGACACATTCCACACTTATGAAATGTGAGTTCTAGAATAATATATGCTTCCAAGAACAATAGAATGGAAACATTCATGAGAATGTGGAGGCTTTCCTTCTAACTGAATTGTGAACTAAAATGGATGGGAAAATGTGCAATTCATAATGACCATCATGAACTGCAAATTATATTAATGTGCACTCATTTTGCCTACAATAGACCTTTATAACTTGCTCCATCTTGCTCTAACCAATACATCACATTTGCAAGAGGTAGCAGGTTAGGACAAGGAGCTGCTTTAAAGTTTTGATTGCTGTGACATATGTAGGTAGGAATCATAGAATCACAGATCATCTTATTAATTCAGAAGGAGCCCATAAAGATCATTGAGTCCAACTCCCTGCTCCTCACAGGATTACCTAAATGTAAACAACTCTCAAGGTGATAAAGTCAAATTTTGGAGTCTTAGGAGAAGAGTTTTTTACAGTGCTGGAGGAGAATTTGGAATTATTTAAGACAAAACCTGTTTAAAAATAAACTTAAAATACTCCTTTTTTTAGAAGAATGCTGTCTAGGAGTGTCTGAGGGAGACTGATGCCTAACGTGTAAGTTGGAAAAGACATGACACCCCTCTGTACTTGTTATCCTTGCTGGCTTGAGATGTTTAATCCCCATTCAGAGCTAGCAGAGAATGAGTGTGAGGAGGGAGATAAATCCCTCACTGTGAAGAAAGGAAGGCAGAGAGTAAGTCATGAAGCGTGGCTGGGTACATGGAGTGTACTGCAGGTACACGTTTCACACGAGAATGGTAGAGATGAGACAGTGTCATAGAAAGGAGATAAAATGGAAGCAGTGAAAAAGAAGATGGAATAATCAAGTGAGGGAATAATGAAAAAGCATGTGATGTATTTTCTGCGTGCCTCAGACATTTGATTTTAATCAGGTAGATAAATGTTTTGAAAATACCAATTGGCATCTAAATCAATTTAGATATAAGCTTACCCTGCTGCATCCTTCATACCACTGAATTCCTAAAAGACATTCAGTTCACCCTTGAGACTGCCACTTTGCTATCCGTGCCTTAAGATAAATGTAGCCTTTTGCTGCATAATAAGGAATTTATCAATTTGTAATTGCATGTAGACCTTCAAACTTCAGTTTATTGATTTGAGATTGCATACTAATGTACTTTCCAGAAAATTGCGTAGGAAAAGGAAATTATTATAGAGTAGTGAGAATATAAAGTGATTAAATCAAAGTAAAAATATAACGGGGTGCCAAGTATCAATATGGACGAATGCATATTTACTGGTTGTAATGCCTTCTTGGATCCCAGAGAATTTTACAAAGTATGTGCTTTGCATTTGTCCGTAATAGTGACACACACAGTGTGGCAGCTGTTACCAAGCCCGCTATATAAAGCATAACTGGGATGTATACTGGGACATCTTTCTTTAAAAAGCAAAAAAAAATGGTGAGTGGAAAAAAGCAAAGAAATTGGTAGTTTTCAGATGTAGGATATTATATCTATTTCCACACAAAATGCTTTAAATAGCCTGGTTTAAACTCAGTGCTGCCAAGCAGTGTAATGTCTGAAAGTGGACTTCCGTGTTGATTTTTCATTTTATTATTGATTGTTTTAGAAAATAGGTAGCTACTTCTTTCTTATGCCTAATTTTGTTTTCTTTTTAGAGCCACATTGGATGGCGTAAAGAAGCAAAGCGACTGCTTCTTGTGATGACAGATCAAACTTCCCATCTGGCCCTTGACAGTAAATTAGCAGGAATTGTAATTCCCCATGATGGAAACTGTCACTTGAAAGATAATGTGTACATCAAAGCTACGAGTATGGTAAGGTATATGTCATAGATTTTGCCTTCAGAGAAGCAGTGCAAAACTGTGTGAAGGAGATTTTTAGACTGCTGTCAAAGCATTGCTTTTATTTCAGTTATTAGAATAGTATTTGTCCAGGTAGGCAAGTTGTGAAATGAAGAATTGGTCACCTGGCATATTGGCATTCTTTTTGTGTGGACTAAAGTATTTTGGAGTCTGAAAAAGACAGTACACGGCACAGGAAGACGTGTTACTGGTTTTGGTGTGGGTTTTTATTAGCATCTCATAAAAATCACACACATTTTGTATAAAATACAAGTACGAAGTGTGTGGTGTGATATTTTGCACAAGTAGAAGGTGGTAATATGTAAGAATTGTACAATCATGCTTGTAAGACAGGTAGTGGCTGTGGTTTGTGGTCAGAAGATGCACAGGGGCATTGGTTCAAAAGGCTTGGTAAGAGTAAACCGGAGGGCATACGATAGCAATGAGCTACTTCAACTGGATGGACGAGCTTTACATGCATTCACATTTCACAGTAGAAAGCCATTGTGTGGTAATACACACCTCTGCAAAAAATTGCATCAAATCTGCTGTAGCAAAATAAGACACCTTCATCAGATATTTTTAGCTTTCAAAATATTTTCTTCAGGAATATAAAAAGTCGTCATAAGTGACTGAAGAAAGGGATTTTTGCGTAAGAATTGTAGGTTTCAACTGCTTTCGTTATTTCTTAAATAAATATGAATTGTTTATTTAAGAAACATGAATCACTGCTTAGTTGCAGTGTAATCCCCAGAAAGCAGAAATGTGAACTGTGGTACAATTAGAGCATGTTGAAGTTTTGTTCTCAGTGCTGGCTGCACTTAGTTAAAGTGTACAGTCTGTGTTCAGCTAGAACCAGCAATGTGCAAGTGAAATCAGTGAGGGCTGTGTGTAAGTGAGGTTAGACCTGAATTTAATCCCAGCAACTGGTGTTTACAAGGATGGTGGAGTAGTAGGAAGGGGCCACTGGCTGTTGTGTGATCATGAAATATGGGAGGTTTCTGGGAAGCGCTGAGTGTTTGGGAGCTTGCTGGGCGGAGGAGGGAGATGAGTGTGTGCTAACAGGAAGGTTATTTAGCTTTCCGATTATCTGACGTTCTTGCATTCACATACTCCCTCTGTCACCTCTTGGATATTTCCTTACAGATGTCTGAATGTTTTTTTTCCACTCTAATCAGTCTATTTAGTTTATTTTACTTAGAGCAAATAATCCTGAAACTTTTCTTTCCCAAAGGAGAACATACTCTTTTTCTTTTCTTTTAGTTTTCCTAGTTGCAGTGCTATAAATCAGAGGATGTTTGCTCTGCTTATTAGATAATTGCTAAAGGTACAAATCTTTTTTCTGGTGTTCAGGATTCCTTTGATAATATTGTCTGTTTCAGAAAAAAAACCAAACCGACACACTATTTTTATTTTCTGTGCAACTTTGGGAATTAATTTCTGTTGCAATTGGAGAAACTCACCCATGGAAAATACAGAAAAAATTAATTAATCTCTTTCTAAGCAGCTGTGATAGATTGATGGCTGACTGAAAAAAAAGGTGTCTTAACTGATATTCTGAATTCTCGTTTGAAAGATCATAATTTCACTGTCCAATATGGAAAAAGAAATCTCCATGATTATTACTGTTGATGTACTTTATGAAATGAGGTTTTTTATATACCCAAATGAAATGACCTTGAAAGATGCTTAGATCTGTGGTAGCATATTTAGGTCCATGTGTTTTCTGACTGCTAACCCTTTTTTTTTTTTTAAATATAGGCCAATTTTTGCATGCCCACATGTTAACAGTAGGAATGCACTTAGTACGAGAAAAGGGTTAGCAAGGGAATCTTTCTCAGCATTGCATTTTCTGGAGTAGATTTGATGAAAATACAATAGTGTCTGTAAGGGAAAGTGTGCTGGTTTCCTGCTTTTTTCATCTCATCCATGGTATATGTGTTTATTTTATTCATAGATATCCATAAAGAAACTTCAAATGAATGAGTGAAATCCAGGAGCTGGGAAGACTATCTGATATTTAAATGAAATATCATGAAAGTCTGTCAGTCTTTTAGAAAACATAATATGAAACATATTCTTGGGGTTTCTTCATATCAGAACAATTTTGTTGGGCTGTGCTAAATTAAAGAGACCTC
This sequence comes from Oriolus oriolus, assembly GCA_013400235.1. Classification (NCBI taxonomy): domain Eukaryota; kingdom Metazoa; phylum Chordata; class Aves; order Passeriformes; family Corvidae; genus Oriolus; species Oriolus oriolus. Next base: position 1,393,479 of record VXBT01009348.1, read on the forward strand.
TGTAATCACATTGTTTTCCTGCTTTGATTCTTAGCTTTGGGTAGTCATGAGAAGATTGCATTTTGGCATATTTTTATTTCTTACTTGTGCCAGTTAAGAGGACTTTGCTTTATTTATTTGAATAAGCTTAGCCTTTACATTAGAAATGTTTCCACTTAGACATTTTTCTGCATGTTTCTTTCTAACTTTTGCTAAGCAGTCACAGAAAGGTCAGCAAAAAAAATGCATGACAGGAAAGAAATCTAGTCCATTTTAATTAGGTCTGTGCTTGGTTAACTCCCTTTCTGAAATACTTAACATTTGTATTAGTTATCTTCTCAGCTTAACACAGTAGGTTAAAATAATAAAATGAATGATGTAATTGAAACAAGAAAGATGATCTAAAATTAAAGTACATTAGTCTGAGCAGTAGTGGGAAGAGATAAGACAAAAAGACATAAAGTATAGCAAGGTTTTCACAGCAAGCAAAGTGAGGCTCCATGAGTTACCACTGGTACCTTATGTCATCTCTTTGCATGCTTAAAATTAAAAAGCTGGTGTGGGTCTGTTGATGCTTTGGGCTTTGGTTTTTTAAACTCAGTTCTAATAAAAAGAAACAAGAAGCTGGACACTCTAGTGAGTTATTGATGACAAATACATTGAAGTTCAGCCTTACTTGTGAGCAGAGGTAGTCTGAGGATCCTGTCCCTGCAGCCCTTGCATGTCTATGAGTCTCATCTCTTGACTTCAGTAAGCTCCATCTGAATAAGTTTTTGTTTCATGAAGTCTTGGAAAGCTATTTCTGATACTCCTGATTCCAGAGTTCAGCTAGTAGTTGCAGAGTTGTTGAGGGGCCACTCTGCTGGAATTCAGAGACAGGTCTAGTATCATGTGCTGTGCAGGAAGACTGACTTATTTTGCCACCATCTCATGATCCCTTGATACTGCCCCTGTCATTCACACATTTGTGGTGCAGGAGGTGTTTGCAGAACATCTGGCTTCACTCGTGTCCTGGGAAGACATGAGTGTGTCTGTGAAGACACTTGGTGTGTCTGATCTGCCAGCCAATTGCACGTGGCCTGTAGGGTTGTGCAGCACAATGGAGGCCCCACCACTGTGCTCTGTGTCATGGAGAAGGAAGGAAAGCTTAGGACTCTGTTGTAGGCTACTGAAAATGCCAGCAGAGCCACCACTGCTGCAGTTCACTCGTGACTCCCGTGTGGTGGGAATGCCTGCTCACCCTCCTGTGATCATGGCACTCTCTTCAGCTGGAGCTATAAGAAGGCCTGTTTAATACTGTGTTATCTACCTTTCATCAGTTAGCTTAAGGAATACAATCTTTTGCCAAAGCATTGAAATGTTGAGAGAGGCGGGTATCCTGGCTAATATCAAACTGCACCAAGAAACTCCTTTGTTCTTTCTGTACAAGGCTCTTTATAATGGTGCAATATGATGGAAAATGGATTTTGCTCCCTTGCATAACTTTGTCTCAGTTGTGCTATTCAGGTTATTGCGAGCAGAGTTGTTGACTTGCAGGGTGCCTTGAGTAACAAGAGACAATCTGAGGGGAAAAGAATTGTTCAGGGTAACAGACTGTGTTTGTGCAAGAGAGAGATAGTATGAGGAAGATGGTGAAAAATACCAGGAAAAGAAAGACAACAAAAGCATGTGGGGATAAAGGTTGAAGTACCTGGCATAAGTGGAGGTGTCCGGTGAAATCTCTGTAAGTGGAATCACAAGCCAAGGCCTCAGTCACTTCTTTGTGTTTAATCATGAATTTTAAGCATTGAATTTACTTCTTGATAGCTATTCATAGAGGGTTAATAAGCAGTGATTTTCAGATACAGATTGGTTTAGAGTACTGGAGCTGAAGGGATCTCACATAACCCAGGTGTACAAAGCCCATTGGGGTCACACAGACACCCTTGAAGTTCTCCAGATCGTGGATGAAGAGATAGCAACACACCTCTTGTTCTCAAATCCATGCCAGATCTCTCAATGAGAAGTGTAGAAGGGCAGGTCACTGGCACAGGACATGCTGTCACAGGTACTTCAGCAAATAGAGCAATGCATTACTGAGGAGAGCTGTGAAACTCATGCCATCTTCTTCAAGCACAAGTGTGGTTAAGAAAATGTAGCAGGTCATCATGGTGAGGACTGGAGTCATCAGTCCTTAGGTGAGTCTTGAGCACACAGAGGAGAAAGCTGTCAGTCGTAAGTGAGATAAGCAGAGAATGCTGACATTGCCAGAACCTGATCCAGTGGCTGCATTTGATGCTAAAATGCATGTCTGAGAATCAAACCTTTTTACTTACCCTCCTTGCTGTTCCCAAAAGCACACCTCTTCTCAGTGCTTCATGTTCTACTTTCTCCCTGACTTCTGCACAAGAACCCACCTATCATTCCCTGTTCTTCTAGATGAACCATGGACCACAACATGTCCATATTTCTTAAGCATCATACTCAAACCAACAAAATAGTACTGTAGCATTAGTCCTCCCTCCACTGTGCAGCAGATCTACATAGTTGGCAACAGATAAGCCTAGCTGATGCCCTAGTGATTTTTTTTGATTGTTTATTTGGATGGCCCCACCCTGGTTTTGATGTAGGTCTAGCATTCTCTGTACATTTAGAAGTTAAGACTGGATTGGTTTTGGAAATCTATAATGTGTCATATATGAAATACAAGATTTTTCCCTACTAATCTGCAGTCTTCTCTTTTCTGCTGTTTTGCAGGAGCATCCATCTCTTGGGCAGCTCTCTGAAAAATTGATTGACAATAACATCAATGTTATCTTTGCCGTTCAAGGAAGCCAGTTTCATTGGTATAAAGTAGGTTAGAAACCTGATTTCTCTTTTCAATTTTGAAGGCACAATATTTATACTTAAAATTAAAACTGTGCATAAATGATTGTGTTTTTCACAGGATCTGTTACCTCTCTTGCCTGGTACTGTTGCAAGACAAATAGAATCACAAGCAGCAAACCTCAATGATTTGGTGGTAGAAGCCTATCAGGTATGATGAGAGTGACAATGTTTTATGTAATATTTGTACATTTTTCATCTTTCATAGCCTGGAGTTGGAATTTTCAAGATCTTGTCTTCCATCTGAAGTCTACAAGGATACATTCCCTATTTTTCCTAATGTCCAGGTGGATAAGTGATACTATCTTGTGATAGCTCTCAAAGTTCCAGTCTGTCAGGGTCTCAAAACCAAGAGTTACTGTTTTTTAATTTCTAAGGATGATTCTAAATATTCTGTTTGATTCTCTGCACCTGTTGCTGTGTCACTTCAAAAGAGGGTTTATTTATTTGAATTTTGGCACCTCAGATCTGTAGTTACAGACCAGACACCACTGTCTAGGCAACATATAAATTCAGAGCAAAAACACAATGCAGTATCTGGAGAGTTTTGCAGCATAATTTTTAGAAAACAAACAAGAGATGGGAATTTACAAGGAGGTAGTTTGAGAACAGTGGATTTCATGAAAAGCAGCATTTATACTGCAAAAAGCAGCGTAATGACTTGGGGATTTGAGGCATGGAAGTGAAGAAGAGTTTTATAGGTATTTGGGAGAGAACAACGGAAATGGCTTTGTGAACTCTTGCGTGGAGTATTCAATGGAACATAATAGTTCGGGAAAGAGAAAGTAATAGTATGGGAAATAAAGTCATTTTCCACACATGCTTGATGCAGAATGGCAATTTCCAAGTGAAATAGGCATCTTGTTAATGAAGGAAAGAGGGCATAAACAGCTTTGATAAGGAAGCCAAGAAATAGGCATTTGATGCGCTAGAGCATGGGGAGTGCGTAGGGCAGCATCCAAATGAATGTGATGGGTTGGATGGTTGAATGCTGCTAAGTTGTGCAGATACACACAAACAATCAGGTTCAAAAAGTTGAAAACTCAGCTACAAAATTATGTGGAAGGTATCCACAGGTATCACACTTTTTTTTTAATTAGTTGGATGTGGGAGGCTGAAATTATCCATTTTACTTCCTTAAGCACTGAATCCAGCAATTTGCTTACAGCAAATTGGCTGTATAATGATGAGCCAGCCCCCATGTCTGTTCCTAGTCCATAGAGTGCTTTTGCGCACATTTTTCTCTCTGTCATGTTGGAGACACTGAGCAGAAGGCAAAGACATTCAGAAGCAGAGTTTAGTAGTAGTCAAATTGCAGAGAAGTTCTCACTGGTATTTTACTTCCTCTTATAAAGTCAAGAGATCTCATTTTGAATATGGAAGTTTGCAAGAAGTTGCTGGCAAAAGATTTTGAAGACTGTAGTCCTTTTGTATGACACCGTTACACTGTCCATCCTAAACTGTAACACAGTTCTTACCCAGTGCAGAGCAACATTCAAGGAAAGGAAATGAAAATTTCTGAAACAATTATTTAGTTCAATGCAAGTTTCAGTGGGACTTTCCTGGTCCAGCCACCCCCAGTTTGCTTTTGCTTTATTTTCATTTTTTGGACACTGTCTTTCTTCCCATCCTAACCTTCACTGGATTTCACAGTTTGAGCTTTTTATCATAGTTTTAGGGACTTTCAATATATAAACACGTGGTGAACAGGTCTTTAATGTGTTGCTTTCTAGACAAAAAAAAAAGGACTTAGATAAGAAAATAAATTTAGTGTTGATATTCAATGACAGTGGGCCTCTTGCACTCTTGTTCCAGGCAGGGAAACCTTAGGCTTAGCTGTGGAAAACCCTGGCTGAAAATCCCTGGCTAAAAAGCCAAAGATGAGTCACTAATTTTCAAAAAGTTACTAAGACAAACATGTGTTAAGATTTATGTAATTGCATTTCCATTTGTAGCAGTAAAAATATCCCACTAAACTCATTTTTTAACAGTAATATGACAGGAATTTTAAAAATCCCTTTGTGCAAATTTCAGCTGATAAGTTTGTACGGAGCTTTAATTCATTTTTAAATGGTCAAGAAGAAGTATTTCTTCCTTGAAGGAAGAAGGATTTTAGGACATACAGTAAATACAAGTTACAAAGTAGCTGGCTTTTTCATTATTTTTTATTGCAAAATGCCCTACTGGGATCAGCCAGTTGTTGGCTTATATAGTCTTAACTGACCCAGAAAAATCAGTAAGAATTATCCCAATACCCTTTAGGTCACCCTAAGGTTTGTTCAGAGAAAACTTTTTGAAGACAGGTGCAAAATATCAGAAGTTTATAAAGTGTCAAGTCAATTAGGAAACTTTTCTGCTGGATAACAGTGGTTGTATGTATATTTACTGTTGTATTTTAGGTGTGTGGCTAAAAGGCAGCATAGACTCAAACAATGAGCAGGTTTTGTTGCACATGGCTGTTGGAACAGATTTTCAAATTGTGAAAAATGCAGTCTCTCAAAACCATGTTAACGAAGCTGAAAACATTTTTATCTGGAAAACCTAATCCTCTTTATCAGAATTACCAGTTCACTGGTTGTGTATATTTGGAATGTAATTGGGTCTTTACATGGGAAACAATGCTTTAATTCATTCCTGTATTCACACAGACAAGCTTTCTTCATTTTTAGTCAGACATAGTAGCCTAGCCATACTTGGTGTTAGTCACTAATGTACATTATATTTTGAGATGCAGTGTGATTAAAACTTGTTTTCTGGTTACAGAAACTAATCTCTGAAGTGAAAATTCAAGTGGATAACCAGATCCAAGGTCTTCATTTCAATATCACTGCAATCTGTCCTGATGGAAGTAAAAAAACTGGCATGGAAGGATGTAAAAATGTGGGATATAATAAAGAAGTATGTTGATAGTTCTCATTCTTCAAGGAACTGGAATACTTATTTTTCTGTTTGGTTGGGTTTCAATGGTGTGAAATCTTCTAGGGATTTACTTAAACTGAAAATGGATTTATGTGATTAATGATCACAGGCTCTCTATTATTCTCAGGGTTTATTTTTCCTGAATCTTATTTTAATTCTCACTAATCCCGTGGAACTAAGGCTCAAAGCTTTTCCTGAAAGCTAACGTCCATTAAAACTTTCCTTCTTTGTCCTCCACTGGGCACAACCACCACATCCATTGTGATGAAATCTGTACGTAAAGAGGTTGAAAGATAATCACCCAGTGGAAAAAAAACACTGGAATTTGTGTTCCTTGAGTCTGTACTAGGTGTCACCTTTCTCTCTACTTGCTTTAGTAGTCTTCATGCACAATCAGGCTTGTGGATAATTATTTTATTTTATAAATCAAGTTAATAAAATAGTTTATTCCCATTTGAATTGGTGCCACCTACTGAATGAAACAGAGCATCATGCACCATGAAAATTCAGGGGAAGATGTCTGGCTGATGTAAAGAACATGGTTTTCTTCCCAGAAAAACTTCTCTGTGCCTTGATATATTTATTTAATTGCTTGGACTACTGGAGTAATTCTTTTAGCTTGCCAGGAAGAGGTCTGTGTTTCTAGAGAGCAGGGTCAAGGAGTTCTTTCCTGCTTGACATGTACATATGTCTCAGCTAGTGTGATTTTAGTTGTGTCTGTGTGTAGAAATAGCAAAACAAATCTGTAGATTAAATGTGTGAATTGTAATGTACATTTAAATGTATTTTGTGCTCTTCTGAATTTTGTCTGCATGCTGCTGATTAGCTGCTACAGTTTATGGGAGATTTGCTGGTTTTATTCGTAATGCATCTTTTCTCCACTGTTGTTCCCTGGGCATGTCATAAGAAACAGGACTGGAATTTGTTCTGTTTAATGAAAAGAAAAATATTTATATCTGTTTCTTTTTAATAAAAAGCCAAGCCAGTTGATTGTAAAAGATTGCATGTGGTCCTAAACCTCTACTGCTGTTGAAAATGAGCCATCCTTAAGAGATTAATTTATTTTAACCATAAATCCTTCTTTCAGTATTTGTTTACAGACAAAATGCTTTTCCTTAATTCTCACATTCCTTTCATTGTCTAATCCTTCTTCCTTCCTTTTCTTACCAAAACACAAAGTGGATTAAATTCTGGAAGAATCCTGTGGCCTCTTCAGGGTGCAAAACTAACTTTGGCTATTAGCAAGTGTCATGGTGCTGTAATTATTTAGTCACCACAGGTTTAATCTATCTGCCGCTGTGTTCAGAATCAAATTTCACGACTCATATGCACGACATTTCCCTTCCCTCCCATTTCCCTACCATTCTTCCAGTACTGTTTTGTACACGAAGATGATGTTTTCTGGCAGGGCTGTGTGTTGAATAAAAAGCACAGCTTCCCTAGCTGCAGCCTGTCCTCCCCACGTGATACACACCTGCTGTATGAATCAATTTCTCTATAGCCACACTTTTGCCCTGCAACCCAAGGGAAGAAATCTCATGCAATGGAGAGCGTGGGCTGCTGAGGGGTTATGTGTGTAGTGGCACATTTGAGAAATGAGAAGGGGAAAAGCAAAGGGTGAGACAAAGCCTGTGTGCCCCCTCAGTATGACATTAAGTGTGTGTTTCTGCACAGCATTCTTCTCCCGTTGTCCGTGTAGGCAGCCGCAGCCCCACTCGCCACAAAGCCACCATTGTCCCCAAGGGCTGGGTTGTTCTCGTGTGGGGGCGCAGCGGGAGGGAGAGACAGTGATGAGAGATGAATGGCCTTAGTATTTGCGGGTAGTTTCAACCTCACATGTAATCAGTTTCTCGGGGTTTCTCCTTTCTTATTTGGAAATCTTTATTTCTTGGTAGTGAAGATTAAAGGTACTTGCTTCTCTTGCCCTCCTTTCTCACTTTTTCCTTCTGGTTACATTTTCTCTGTGAGGAGGCGAGAAAGAGTTGTTTTACGTAAGGAAGCTGGAAAAATACAAAACCTTAGAAAGAATACCCTGTCGGAAGCATACTGGTCAAAAAAAAAGCCAAAAACCCAATTGTGAAGTACAAGATTGATATCTAGTGTAGTATCACACATGTCAGAGCTATCAAAAATTTTTAGTGGTGATTGATGGAAACTGTGTGGCAATCACCTAACCACCAAAATGATCTTTAGTCCTGTGCCAGGACTACAAAAAGCCATGAGAGCTGCTGCTGTAATGGGCGCTGCTGGGATGAGGACCTGGAGGATGGTGGTGATGGCCATGACATGGCCAGGAGCTAGGCACTGGGTCCACGGAATTGGGAAAAGTAATCTGCTGCTAACGTGAGCCATTTCTGTGTTTTAGGAGTAGCTAGGGCCGTCCAAAAACCTGTGCAGTTTCTATGTGCATGACCATTTCTGCAGCAGGACATTCGTTATAGGTTCTTTCTGTGAAGAGTATCTCTGTGTCTGTTTGTGTATTGTCTTGCTCAATCTAGCCCCGATTCTTACCTGAATATTTCTGTGATATGTATACATTAAATAATAGAAGGAGGATGGTGATGGTGTTTCTATTTCCATTTAATTTGTATTAAACTTGTCTTTTGCAACTATGCTTTCTTAACTTGAAAAGTAGATTTCTGTCAATCCTCTATTGTTAGGATTTTAACTGTATTTGTGATGCTTATCATTACTAAAATATCACGTTTGACAAGTGACCACTGTGTATTTTGCTGTTATCAGCTAATGCATATTCATATACAAGATAAGATTCTGCTTTATTTGTGTGTTAAAAATTTTAAGCAAATGTAAGCAAGGAAATAATAATAATTATAATTATAATAAGTCGTCTGTCTTTATTTCTTCTTAGGTACTTTTCAGCGTATCGGTTACAATGAAAGGATGTCATACAACTGGTGGAAGAAAATATGCCATACTTAAGCCTATTGGTTTCAATGAAACTGCCATTGTCAATGTGCAGCAAAGCTGTGCCTGCCAGTATGGAGACAGCACAGGGCACAAAAGAGTGTGGACTGATGAAGCTTCTCCTGACAGCAAACAGTCCCATTGCAGTGACAATAACTGTAGCTCTAACAGAGACACAATTCCCTCAGAGAGGTGCAGGCAACACCCAGACCAGCCCATCTGCAGTGGTCAAGGAAATTGCATAGATGGGAAATGTTTCTGCTACAAAAACAAGCTAGGCAAGGTGTATGGCAAGTACTGTGAAATGGATGATTTTTCCTGCCCGTATCACCAGGGAACCTTATGTTCTGGTAGGTTGCAGAGTTTATGTCTGTATTTTCTTGGTTTATTTTGTTTTCTGAGGCTAATGTACATGATGCAGCTGAAAACAATGATATAAGGCTGTCAAGAACAAGAATTGTTTGTGCAGAATTAGTGTGGGAAATGTCCTGAACATCCTGTTAGGAATTCACATGCCTGGGCTCTCTTCACCACAGGCATACACACTTCTAAATTTCACCACTGTTTTCTAGGGGATAAATTTATTTTTTTCTTAAGTTTAGCTATTTTAATATTTAAATCTCAAAATTCTTAATAAATAATGGTGCTGATTTCTCAAACAAAAAGTAACATTTATTCCAGAAAGCTAGTTTATACATTTCAGTCTAATGGGAATATGAGATACTGAGAGATTAGGAAGGAATTGTAGCTTCCAGGTGAGATTCTGATTTTTTACCACCTTAAATCAGTCCTGTGAGAGATACAGTGGCTCTTGATTTCAAGTACTGGTATAGACACGAACACTGTTTGGAATGCCTACTTCAGAAAGGAGACTCAAAGTGAAGCAGAGTTGTTAGAAATTCTTATTCTTTTTGTAGTCTACTTTATGGTAGAGAAGAGGAAAACAAAGAGAGAAAAAAAGGAAGAGGAAAAGGGAAAGGGAAAGGAAAAGGAAAAGGAAAAGGAAAAGGAAAAGGAAAAGGAAAAGGAAGGAAAGAACATGGTCTGTGCACATGAACTTGATACTCCTTCTTCCACTGAATCTTGCTGTTTATTTGAATGGAATGTTTTCTTTCTAAAGAGAAGTTTGTTTAGTTTGCCTAAAGACTATTTTCCTGGTCATTGCGTAATTCCTAATCTCCATTGTTTTGATCCAAGGCAAAAGAGAAAAATTTTAGTAAAAGGTTTTAGGGTGACATCATAGTAGCAACTTTTGCTCAACTTGATGATGAACAGCAGCCTTCGATATTTATCATGCCAGTAATTTCAGTCCAAGTTGTTAACTTAAAAACTAATTAGAAAGTCCAGGTCTAAATTTACTCTGTTTGAGGTAAAGCACAAGTAATACAAATGTATCCATCTAAAAATTTATTTTCTATGTTTTCGTGGAAGCATATGACTCCAGACTCTCTGTGTTGTAGGTAATGGTGAATGTGAAGGTGGTAAATGCAAATGCTTTGCTGGCTGGGAAGGTGATCGCTGCGAGTGCTCATCACAATCAGCAAAGCACTGCCTGAATTCAAAGGGCCAGATTTGCAGTGGAAGAGGAAAATGTGTATGTGGAAAGTGTGAGTGCACAGATCCAAGAAGCTTTGGCCGTTTCTGTGAATATTGCCCTACTTGTAACAAAGCCTGTGAAGAAAACTGGTATGTTTCTTGTGCTAGACTTGACTTTTTCACTCCCTAGTGTTGAAATATGAAGAAATATTTCTGCTTGGATAGATGCTGTATTTCTTAGCTATTTAGATTTTAGGAAATTGGTACAGTTTGTACTTGATACTTCTCTGGGTAGTTGGATTCACACTGGCAATTAAGAGAATTGCATGCAGGCATCTATTTTAACCATTTCATTCTTCATGTGAACTCTTGTGGGTAGGAAACAAAACCATAAATTTGTATTTTTAAAAATGGAAAACAGATCCTACTTTTAAATGCCACCAAGTCCAGTAATATTCTCTGCATTTGTTTTTGTGCACTCCTTGTGCTTCTCAGTTGAAAGAAGGTGTGGAATTAGAGCAGTACCTGTGCATTGTCACTGCCATTGATCAGCAGAGCAGAGCTGGTCTTACTCAGAGAGCAACATTTTTCATTGTGCAGTTTTAAAACACTTAGTTTTTGTCATGCCAGCCTTAAAGCAGGTCATTTTTCCTTACCCACGTAAAGGAAGGGACAGTGTGGGGGTTGAAATGTGCAAGCCCAGGAGGAGAGAAGCTAGAGCAGGCTCTCAGTGGTGCACTGTGTGGTCCTGGCACAGAGAGCAAATGAAGCCCTTTCCTCGGGCACGGCTTTTCTGTGCCCTCTTGTTGTGTAATGTTCTGCATCTCACTGTGGTGCAGAGGGTGAAAGATCAGCCTTTCATTAGAAGGGTCCTTGTGCTCAAAACAGAACCACTGTTTATTTGTATTAATTTCAGTTATAGCTCATCTGGTGAAAATGCTGGAGAGCCAAGTCTGGCCACATCTGGAAAGGTTGCTGCTAAGATTTCACTAGATAGAATGCAGTTAGCCTTTCCGGCTTACACTTGTTCAAAGTCATTGTGAAATGCACGCCTTTAATAAATTCAGAAGATGGCATATCTTCATTACAAATTCAGTTAGGGCTTTTTTGGGATCTCTTGTGACATCTGCCACCTGCAGGGCCATACAGTGATGATGTCAAGACTCAGAGCATTGCCTCCCACTTTTGCTGCTCTCTCTCTAAACTGCCCAGCAGTGCAGACTGACTTGGCTTTGTCTTAACATACCATCCAAAAATTATTGACAAAGCTGTGTTTCCTCCACCTACCTCTACCCTTCGGTTCCAGCTTGCATCTGAATGGGGTTGATGCGTAAGGAAAGACTAGAACAGAACTGGAGGCTGAAAGCTGAAGAGTGCTGGACGTTAGCTGCACCCTGTGACAAACTTGCATCACAAAAGGCAGAGCAGGGATCAGATGAAGGTGGCTCAAAGCCAAAGACATGTTTTAGTTTACAACTTCTGACTAGTTGGTTCTGAGAAGCATCAGAGGGATAAAATGCTGAGAGAGGCATCACATTTCAGAAAAAAATAAATAAATGTCGCAATGTTTTTACTAACAACAGGAAAGCATTATGTGCAAGCACTACGTCAGCCGGTTGATAAAATCTCTTAAAGTGGAGTGCAGAGAAAGACATAGGTTTTTAATTATATTTTTTTATTTTACAGGAACTGTGTTCAGTGCCATCATTCTAACAATGCATCTCAAGCAATACTTGACCAGTGCACAACCTCATGCGCTTATCTACTGCATTATATTGACCACACTTCAGGTAAGTGGTATTTTCTAGGTAGTTTTAATAAGAGATTAAAATCTATTGGGATTAGTAATTGGATTTGCCAGTGTTAGAATGTCTTTCAGGAGTATTTCACATTATTACAATAACAAAGAAAGAAAGCAGGAAAAAGAGAAAAATCATTTGTAGCTTTAGGGAAAGTAAAAGATAAATAATAACAGGAAATACGAATGTCAAGCATTGCTAAGTTCAGTTTTCCCAGCTCCTTGAGAAGTCACATCTAATAATGATGAATCCTGCCTGAGCAATGCTTAAATAAATATTTATAAAAATTTGTTATGGCATCTGTATGTTTTATTACTTTGAATATGCTTATATTATTTGACATTACCAGAAACAAGAAAGAAGGAAGTAGAATGCATACCTCTAGTTCAGTAATGTTTAAATGTTCCTTTCAAGTATAAAAAACTGCAGTTAGGAGGGCTGTGGAAGAATAAAATCTTATTTAAAAAAATCTCATAAAGTTTAATCACTCCATGCAGCAAAAAAAATGCAGGTAAATGGTCGGTCACTTAAGATTTATATAGATGTTTTTATACTACAGTTCATAAAAGAGGAAACTAACTGTGAATACTTTTTTCATAACTTTAGTATTAAGGAAAGCTTACTGTGTTAGTCTACCAGTGAGGAGAGCACTGGACAAGGATTCAATAAACCACATTTTCTTTCATATTTTACCAGTGATCTTCACTGTCGTCTTGTGAAGATTAAATTCTCTCTGCCCCAAACATCTCTAATATTTCATCCTCTCTATCTTAGCTATAAACTCACTCTACAGAGAATTTATGGTGGGCAATACAATGAAGCCTGAGTCTTAGTTCTGTAGATTAAAGGAATAATAGTTTCACTATTTTTCGACAATAGATCTCAATCTGAATTGCCTTTGTTCATATGCCCAACTTTAAAAGCTTGCACATTATAACTTTTCCTCTTTATTTCCCTTAATTTATTTTCCCTTAATTTTTATCAGGCTCGTGTTACATTTATGCAACATTACTAAGCAGTGGGAGCATGCCTGTGTTAGAGGGATGTGCCTGTTCCATGTGTCAGGCTTTACCCTTGTGTTTTCCTTTTGTTGCAGATTGTTTCTCTGGACGAAGCTACTTTAGAGTATTTTCCATAATCTTTATAGTTACCTTTCTGATCGGGTTGCTTGTTGTCCTTATCATCAGGCAGATAATTCTGCAGGGGAGTAGCAATAAAGTTAAATCTTCATCTGATTACAGAGTATCCACAACAAAGAAGGTAATTGATTTCAGAGCCATCATCTTCAGTAATCTTTTTCTTGCATATAAAAGTTAGCCAATTGCTGATAAAACTTGTGTCTTCTCCTTCAAGGATAAGATGTTTTTGCCTACAGTTTGTACAAGAACAGTAACATACAGACGTGACAAACCCGAGGAAATTAATATCGACATCAGCAAGTTGCGATTAAACGAAACTTTCAAGTGTGAATTCTGAAGACTGCAAATGTCTATTTCCATCATGTTCGACTTTTAAAAAGTTACCTTTTGTACTCTGTGGGAGTCTTGACTGTTGCCATATGGTTTTGTGTTGTGCATTTTGTTGAATACTGTAACAAAGTGACATGTAAACATATTCACATTATGTGATTATGTTTGGAACTATAGCTGCTGTATTTTTTAAATTTTTTTTTGAAAGAGAAATGTGCGTTACTACTGTTCAGAAACAATAGTGTCGATGTAGCACTTTAGCATATTCTAATTTATTTAGTTATGGCCTAGAATGTAGATAGAAACCAGTCTGACAAAGCACTGATCTCACTCTACATGTAGCTAGTACTGTTGTGCTCTGTGGGAATGGACAAAAGCTGTGACTGAAGTATTAACATTGCTGTATATTATAGCAATAGATGAGACTATTAAAATGCTCTTAAACAGAGTAAATGGTACTTTTATAGTTCTCTTGGTTGACAAATTCTGCTGATTTGTCTGCTTATGCCTCTTACCTTTTCCTCATAAAAATGGTGGGATTAAATGAGTGTTTATTTCCTGGTGTGGGTGCATGTTGTGTGTGTATACACACACATATGCATGCACACACAGGTAAATTATATATATAGGTTTTTTTATATGGATGATGTCACTTAAGGATAATTTATATCTGATAAAGAGTAATTTTTAGCTTTTTTACTTGTTTAAATATAACCCCCACATTTTATACAAAATTTAAGGTGTTTGGAAACTGAGTGGCTACAGAAAATGAGAGTTCCTCTGTCCAACAGCATAGTCTATATGATGATCACTGCCAGGAGACTTCACATTTAGAGTCAGCAGCATCAATTCCATTGCAAATAGATAAATTACACCAGAGCTGTGTTTGGTTTGCTAGCTACATGTCAGTGTTTTGCCAAATAAGGTCTTTGATCTTTTTGTATGATGTCAGGCATAAGTCTGATTTTACATGCGCTCTTTTTCTCTTTGTAAATTAGTTGATGAGATTAGGATTTGTAAATTTTTTTGTAACCACTTCAGTTTTTGTGACTGTGCATTGAGAAATATGTCCAGTGTGTGATGGGGAAAAGAACCTGCAATTTAGAAGAAGGTGAGGAAAATATAAGCCTTTTTCTCAAGAGAAAATTGACTTTATAGATATGGATCAGATTCTGCCTTCAGAAGTGGGCAAAACTCTTCCAAACATGGTGGGACCAATATCAGCTTATCTGAGAGCAGAATGTGAGCTATAAAGTCAAGAAGAAGCTTTTTTTTTAGCTCCTGAAACCAGCTAGAGTGGTAGAAGGCGTGTTATTGCTATATGCTCGTTAGAAGTGTCAGTCTGATTTACTAACTCTATGCTGCTGAAACCCTGTGAAAATCTGATCAACCTCTAATGCACTAAAAGTTTGCTGACAAAAAGAAAAATCATCTCAGAAGACAGTGCATCATTTTAACAACATTTATTACTAATACTAAATATTGTCGCTATTTGTCATGGGTAAGAGTTAGAGAAACAAAGCAGGACTTCCTTCTGTGCAGTTTGTAGAACTTACTTGTATTTCCTATTCTGTATTTCTTGTGTAAATTCCCACTGAAACCTGAGGAGTATGAGGATTGAAAGGAAGGCAGGATGTAGAAAAATTATGAGTGTTTTATGAGTGTTAAGTTTCTTGGGTAATGGATCAAGTGGGATTGAGAAAAATAATATACAGACAATGGGCCTTTCATTAGTCATAAAAGCTCTGAACCTTCGGGACTGTTTTTTAAAAAAACCTGTAAATTGGACTATTAAATGTTTCTAAAGCAGTCTCCAAAGTAGGCCCTGAGCTTTCTACTAAACAGATAAAAGTGTCTCATTTAACAAAAAGAGTGTTTCTTCACACTGACCCTGACTTTAGTGACAGCTTAATTGTAGGTTAATTCTGTAACCTATCAAGTACACTTTAAACTCTCACTTTCTTTTAAAACGTTTTCCTCCTGTGTAAATTGAAAGATTCCAAACAATTGGTTTTGGTGGGATAAAGATAAAAGATTGATAAAGGTTGACCTGCTGTTAGCCTTGTCACAATTCACGGCTATTTGTGAGTGGGAAACAACCTTTGGTTGTCTATTTAACTTAACCCAATAAAAAATTTTAGTGCTTAGTGGAGTATATCTAAGTATATAAAAAAGAGGTTAATTATGTTTTTTAAACAGTGTGATAAAAACCCTTTTAAAAGAAAATATTCCTCAGAATGTATTTTCACCCTATAATGGCCTTTAAAGCGTGTACTAAAGCATTTACTGAACTGATAACTATCTTTTTTTCTTGAGAAATTACTTTTCACTGTTAGAGGGACTTCAGTTTTGTGGGTAGGGGACAATGGAACTGGGTTCTTGGTGGAAGAAAGATCTGTAATGCCCATCTTCCAGACACATCACGCTGCTACTGCTTTTCTTCTGTAGCACTTGGCATTGCAGTGCTGCCTGTGAAGGGGCACGGCCAGTATTTCCTTATCAGACACCTGCCTGAATGTTTAAAATGCTCTGGTTGAATAGAGCAGGCTCACAGGATAAATTGCAGTGTAAGCTGCCTGCTGTCCTGACATTTAAAAATGTATATTTAAAAAAAAAAAAGAAGAAGAAAGAAAAAAAAAAAGAAGAAGAAAAAAAGCTTTTTTTTGCATCTCCCTCATAGTTTTGCTGTATTGTGGAAGGGGCTGGTGAAAGAGAATAAGCTGCTGCTAATGTGACAGGTCAAGGCTTTTAGAAGGCCCATGGGGAGCTTATACAGAGCAGGATTCTTGGGAGGAGGCTTTGTTTCTAGGGATGGAATCTATCCATGAGAAACTCTGGCTTTGCTTGGTACTTGTTTCCCTCTGCCTTTGACCATGTTTTTCAGAAGAGCTGCTGCAGGAGATGAATAGCTCAACAAAAGCCTCACTATTTAGGGAGCTGTGTTCCCTCAGCACATGACCTTAAATGAGAAAGCAGCCTTTAATTCACAAGGAATTTCTTCAGTGATTGCAGAAGGACTGTGCTTCCTATAGTCCTTAATATGAGAGATATTAAAGGCGAATTAGTTCATATTAGTTTTCAATGTATTGTGCGTCAAAGATGCTCATAAAAATAGGGGAAAAAATAACTAACCTCAGAATAGAACGTTCCAAAGTTCTCAAATAACACTTCTTATACTGGGCTGCTTCAAAAAAAAAATTAAAAAGAAGTCAAATAATTCTACTGCATGCTTATATCCAGAAATATACCAGCAGATACTGTTGCGTCTCATCATTGGTTTGGGGAATTGTGTTTAGATTTGGTCCCACAAACAGAGCGTGTGCGTGACTTTTCACAGCATATTTGTTACTGTTAAAATCCATATGTATAATTTTCAAATTCTAGTCCCCCTTTTTTTAACCTTTGGTTATTTGCCTAACACTTCAGAAACTGCATGTTTTATGTAATTTAAAAGTATGTATTTTACTTCAGATTTTTTTTGAGTACTGTAAAATGAAGAAATACTATGAAATAGTTATTTCCAAGCATCATGACTACACTAATAAGATTGCTGCAGAAGTGTGTGGGAAAATAGCTGTTTCATCCAGAAAACGTGCACATGGTATGCAAGGAATTTTCATTGTGCCCAGCTGAAATTCCCTTACATTTGCAAGGACGTTAAAAGTGAACCTTAAAAAGGAAGGATGTTCGTATGGGCATAGTTTACATTTTAGCTATTATTTACAACTGGATTTATTTTTTCCTCTCTATGATGTCATGAAAACCTGCTATGTAAAGCATTCTTCAGACTGCAATGGAAAAATATTATTTTCCCAGTCTGATCATATATAATATTTATTTCCTGCTTAGTGTGCATGTTTTGCAAACCATGGGAGTAAACATGTGAAACAGCTTCAAGCAACCCTCCATCCTAAAAGCAGAGATAGGGTCTGGTGATGCCCAGGGTAGAGACATGCAAGGGCACAGCTGCCTGTGTGGAGACTTCAAGAGGGGCGGTGCTGGGGCTCCCCACAGCATCCCTGCAGAAATGGTGCTCTGAGATCTTGCTTCGTCTTCTGTCAGGGCAGGAAACCTCTCCAAAGTAGGTTGGCTTGGCAGCGGTGGTGTCCTAGGTTTGCATCGCAGGCACTTCGCCCCACACTGGGACTGCGTTGCTTGCAGTCTGAACCCTAATGCTGCGGGCTTTTCGCATCTTTACTCGTCAAAAATGCCTGCACACAACCCAGCAAGGGACAGCCGGTAAACTGGGATGCTGCAGAGCTTCAGTAAAGCTTCTGGGGAGCATTTGGGCACCTGCCCATTGACTTCCCACCAGGCCCTGGGACTCCACCAGCCAGCCTTAAGGAATGTGAGCTGTAGCTGTGAAGGGCACTTCTCACAGAGGCATTTGTGCTCAGTCAGTGCTGGGTGACACCTACTCTGCACTGACTGCGAGTGACGTGTGGTGCCAATGTCCTGGCTGCCCTTCGGCAAGAGAGGAGAAAGCAGAAATGGAGCAGTAGTTAAGAAAAACACTAATTTTTAATTCTGATCTTGGGACTGCTCTGATGCACAGGTATCTATCTGTTGGCTCTTACAGAGAACTGAAATTCATGGAGAGGAGGCAAAAAGGTTAAAATTAACCAGCAGGAATGCTTCTCTATAGCAAGCCAAATCAATGGGGTTTCACTGAGAGCAAGCCAGCTCAGAATGGTTGGCCTGTTGGGGAGTGGGGGAAGGGGGGGATGGAAGAAAAAACCTAAAATTTCAAGATTCTTAAACTATTTCTAGATTCTTAAGCTTTAGAAATGCTGTTCTGAACTGCATGTTCTCTTTGTTTCCTTTTCTGCACATGCTTTATTGAAAAAAAAAGGTACGTATTTACTAAAAAAATAAAATATCTGGCATTTGTTAAAATAGTGGATTCTGTCCAAATTCTAACGTTTCATCCTGATACCTATATTGTATTTGGGCTGTTTGAGTTATATTTTGAAGGGACATATTGAAAGATGAAAGAGTCTTTTGCAGAGGCATTAGTGTTGGATGAATTCACTGTGCTGACATCTTCACTCTTACCTACTACTGCTTCAAAAATAATGCTACTTTAAAGTGTCTTACTTAGCGATTGTGTGACAGCTATTAATAATACTACAGTTTTAAACTTTCTATTTAACATATACTACCTTTTGTAAAAAGAAAATATAGAGAGATAAATAATGTGTCTCTAGATTTTATGCATAGAGAATGTTAGTAAGGGAAGAGGTTTTAAATTTAATAACTTCTTACTGCTCATTTTACATTTTAAATGATACTTTTAAATCACTACTTTTGTTCATCTGGAAATATACTGAATATTTGATTATTTAAAATAGTATACTTTTATAGCTGTTTTATTAATTTCAGTTGACTACTAACTTCTATGGTGATATTTATTAATGAGTTGACACTGTAGTGTATTGAGATGTTTATTTTTCTATCAGAGCTGTAACAACTATGACATAGCATTATTTTAATGCAACATCATTGTACTTGCTCTCTAAAAAATAAAATCAATATTTAATCCATATGGATTTTTCATATTTTTAATATTAAATGTGTCTGGGACAAGGAAGAGATGTTCACCTGCTTTTAAAAGTATAAAGCATGTTAATTGAGTTGCACAGATGTCTGCAAAGGGAAGCATATGATTGTGATTATTTTAAACTTGAGCAATACTGTGTCCAGAGAGATAAAATACAAAGAATACCTTGCTTATCAGATGGAGGCAAACAGGTGGATACACATTCAGGATCAACTTTGAGAAGATGGGAAGGAACAAAACATTGTTTATCAGGCTGGAGGTGCAGCTGGTTTACCTTGCCCAACCCAAATGAAACATGAATGCACCGGGAGGTGCTAGTACTTTGTAGAGAACAAGAAGATACTTCTGGTATAAGTTTCAGTCTCTAGACTGATAAGTGGTTGTGATAGCCTCCCTTCTCCTTTGGTCTGTTGGGTGGCAGAGCTGCTGGATTTCTGGGACTGGGTAAATCTGCAGATGCCTCATCTCTGCCACTCACTGAACACTCGGGTCTCTTTACGAGCACTGGTGAAAACACATCACTGGTGGGGAAGGTGACACATTCTTGTGCAGAATCAGTCACAGCATTTGCTGTGCACAGTGGCACAAAATTGCTCTTGAAAAGGACTTCAGATGTGTCCTGTATAAGGACATTCAAAATTTGCCATGATGCCTCAGTGAGAGACACCTGTGGCACTAAGACATCTGCCAGACATCACTGGTGAAACTACCCATCCATGCTTCTAACATGATCCAGTTTTTGCTTTAAGAGTGAGAAAGCTAAAATCAAGTGACAGCTCATGTGTTCTCTGTCATCACATAACTTAGTGTCCAGGACTTAACAATAAAAAACTAAGATCAAAACTGGAAAGAAAAAAATAAGTAAATATCACAAGGAAAATCTGTAAATCTTTGTTGCTTCTTTTATCAAATCAAGGAACATCATCCCAATAGATGTGTGGTGAGACTGAGTCTGAGAAATTTCCTTTCACAGATGCCATAATCAGCCTTCACTGACACCCAGAGCACGCACATGCAATCAGTCCTACAAACAGAAATACACATTTTCCTTGAAAGCTCTTTATTGAGGAAACATTAATGTTATCGTTACTCAGAGTAAACATAAACCTAGATCTGAATTTCAGACATAGAATTCAAGTATATAACTTGAGCCAGAGCCATAGGCCTCCATTTTGCCATTTGGCAGTACTCGTGAAGCAGAGGTTTTGTTAACACTGAAGTCTCCTATAGCCAGTGATCCTGGCACCGAGTAGTGTTGCATATCCTGTATGTTGTGAAATGATGGTAAGTGCTCTGGATAATATCTTTCTTTCTTTCTTCTTTCCTATGTTCTATAACCTAGTAATTAAGTCATGCCTACATACCTTTAAATATCCAGGTAATGACAGGGGTTTTGACATTATTGGCATTGTATTTATCCAATTTTTACCCATATATACACAGTTGTCCGAAAGGGCACAACAGTACCGAAATTTGTCTCTAATGTAATGCAACTGCTATTTTGTTGCAGATGCCATTGCCAAGGAAAAGGCTTGATGCCCAGGCTTACCAAAGAGAAAAGAAACCTAAGTTACAGCCTCTAAAGACGGAGGAGGAAAGAGATCCTGATTTCAGCCACTTTTTTGACACCAGTCATGTAGGTGTATGCTATTACACAATTTCTCTGCCTGCATGATTCCTTTTGTGGTACGTGCAGAATTTGATCCAATATTTAGAGAGGATGGCATTAGGAAGAGTTGGTTTGAGTGAGTATCTGAATATGCCTGATGACAACCAAAAGATGATGATTAGAATTAAAAATAAAAACTTTGTTAACAGACTGATGTTGACTAGTAAGGAGTTAATCTGAAAAGTGGGTGGTTTCTTTTGCTTTCAGGTCTGCAACAAGGACAAGAACCTTGGAAATGCATTCCTTCTACCCTGGGTTTAAAGCCAAGCAGTTTAATGTATTGTATGAAGTAAATAAAAATGTAGTTTTACAGAAACCCAAGTGGTCTGAAGCTGTGATTAGAAGACAGGTGCTGTCAGTTCTTCTGGCTGCTCATCTTCTGCTTGGGAGCCTTGGAGGGTTCCAAGTTGGGTTGGACTGTACAGAATTCATATGAAGTAGACATAGGCTGCCGGTCTGATTTATTAGCACTCAAGAGGCCCCAACACTATCATCTGGTTCTTCATCCCCGGGAAACTGTGGTGGGTGGCAGAATGCAGAATTTTACTTATTTTTTGCAAACCATTCTGTCTCCTCAGCACAGAGCATAGCATGGTCTCTGATTATTTTCTTGGCCTTGAACTGCATGATTCATGAAGGACATTTACTTTTTAATAAAGATGATGTGTATGCAAGCAGATAAAACTAAACTATTAACCACAAAAGCATAGTAATGCCAAGTTATGTCACATATGCTTATTGAAATCAGTACATGTGATGTATTTCTTTCAGCTCTGCAGCTTGCTAAGTCCCCCTTTTGGGGCTCTAAGCCTCATCCTAAGCCTCTTGTTTATGCCTGAGCAGTCTGGAGAGCCCAGGACCTGTTTCTGAGTGGTGTTCCTCTGCTCTCAAAACTGCTCACAGGAGAAGCCTTTCTCACAAACCCCCTTCTCACTTTTTGGGCTTTGACCATAGCCTTTAACACAAGCATTCTAAAAGTGTCACTGAGGCTATAAGATCTGTGGCTACACTGCTGAGGAGACAGGGGGCATGACAGCAGATGGGTTTTTCACAAAATTTTTAGACACACTTTTGCTTTACTCTGCTCTGGACAAAGCTGGAATTTCAAAGACTTATACAACTTAATCATGGTGTTCTCTAGATTATCCTTGTCTTCAGGAGTGTTTATGGTCGGCTTCTTTCCTTGAGTCATTTTGCAGCTGCACCCAGGCTCCTACAGGGAAAAAAAAACAGCTAAAAAAATACTTCCTGTCTTTCTCAGCTTCTTGTGCATCTCTCTATATCTAAATTGAGCTCTACCTGTGTCTTCTTTGAAAACTGCAGACACAGGATCAGAGGGCTTCATCAGGAAACAGCTGTTGAGGAAAGCTTTTTTAGTTTGGGGCAGAAAAGAGCAAGTTAAAATCTGTAGTGCAAAACTAAACAGAGCATCTCTGAACTCGGTCAGGTGCAGTCCCATTCCCCTGCTCCTTTCCAGAGTTAAGAAGTTGGGGCTATTTCTTGGTGTACCAGCCAGTCCTCAGATACCCACAGGAATTCTCCTGCTGTAAGCTCTAAATCACAACGCCTGCAAGGTGTATGCAGTATACAAACCCCAGAGACATATTTCTCCTCTAATATCGCTATTCTGGTGACAATTTTTATCATTTATAAATATTTCTATCTGTATAACTTCATGTGTGTGTGTGTGTGTGTGTGTGTGTGCATATTCCATCCAGGTTAACTTTTCCTGAGCATCAAGAAGTCCATCTCTGACCACTAAGCAGCCTGTCAGTCTATATGCAGACATAGTTCCACATACCTTTTTTGTATATATTTAAAATGGGATTCCTCCCCTAATTTCTTATGCATAGCAGGATCTTCCTTTTAAAATTCCTTTTTCTGTTAATGGCCAGGCTGCTATCATGTTGGAAATGTGACTTGAAGTGTTCCCTGGTGTTCTTATTTATTCTTTGTGCTTTTACCCTTTTTGGCTGCTGCCTATCACATTAAACCTAAAACGTAGAAGACAGACACAGCACCTTACACAGAGATTTTTGGTTCACAAATAGGTCCTAATCACAATGTCAAGAATAATAAATGAATGTTTCCTTAGTCGGTTTTTATCTCATGCCTTTGAAAGCAGAAGCTTTTTCCTCATGCCTTTAATTTTTTTAAAAAGAAAAGAATCATTTGGCCCAAAGAAAGAACAGATAACATGTCAGATTGTTTTGCAAACCCAAAAAGTGTCATTCTGGGAAGGAAGATTTATTACTGTGTGACAGATTGAAAGTTTTTCATGCTGTCTAAAATAAAAACCAAATAGATTAATTTCCAGATCCAAAATCAAACAAACTCTGGTTTCAGCAATGTTGTCCAAGGTTCACTTCTGTGAAACTTCTGGGCTCTTGTGGTTCGGCTGAAGACTGTGTTAGAAGTGAACATACTGAGCATCTTTAAATATCAAGTCCATAAGATCCCCTTTGATATCAGATATATAACAATTTAGGAATGTTAATGTAATATGTTATATTCCTTCTTAAAAAAAACACAGCCTTTTACAGAACCTGTTTGGTAATCCAAAGAATAAGAATAAGAAGCTTTATTTATTGTCTTAGCTGAAAGTCTCTCTTGGGTTACAAAGAATTTCTGCTAGCAAATGTTGTGGAGTATTCTTACATTTTCTATTTACCCCCTTTTTATTCACCAAAAAAAGTAGTTTGGATTTGAACTATGTGAATATAATGCAGTGCATAATTTACTGTAATTTCCTGTACTAACCAAGAACTTTGCTTGTCTAATTAGCTGGCTCTTTGTCAAGTGTTATTGTACTCAGTTACTTTTTTCCCCTTTTTTTCCTTTTCTTTTTTGTGGGCAAGGAAAATTTAACAAATATCTTGTGAGCATCTCTTGAAATGCCTCAAAGGAAAGTGTATTACTTAGTCTAATTGCTATTATTTAAGTGATTTGATACATTTGGTGCCCTAATTCCTATGGAATTCAAGGGTTTTTACCTTGCCAAATTTTACTCCCTTACTTGGTCAGTGTTTGGTTCCTGCTGCTTCCTTAGGTCAATGCAAGTGCTTGCCAACAAAGTCTGCAACTGCCCTTTGAACCGATGAAACAAGGGAGCTGCTATTCTTCAGCAAGCTTTGGAAAAGACAACACTATTGCAATTTTTATATGATTACAGCACCTGGGCTATTGAAGTTTTATT
Source organism: Oriolus oriolus (assembly GCA_013400235.1). Taxonomy (NCBI): domain Eukaryota; kingdom Metazoa; phylum Chordata; class Aves; order Passeriformes; family Corvidae; genus Oriolus; species Oriolus oriolus. Next base: position 1,417,396 of record VXBT01009348.1, read on the forward strand.
GGATATAAACTGTATAGTCAATTTACACACATTGGTGACCCTGAAGTCACCAGTATAACATACCTGAAATCTCGCTAATTCCAGGGGTTATGATGGGAGGGACTTTCTTGAAGAACCTTTTTTTTATTCAAGTATTTTTGAGATCTCCCTTGGAATGACATTTTTTAGACACTTCATTTCCCCCTGGTGCCTCCCTAGAGGTCATTAAAATAGGATTTAATTTACAGTATTCACAAGGAAGGAAAATGACACTGTGCCCTCCTTACCTACGGGATACATAAGTGACAAGTGCTCTCACAGCACCAGAACCATGTTCCAACAAGAATCCTTACTTTTTATATCAGTACCCCATGAGAATAGCTTGATCTTTTTCAAACCTGGAGTCCATCTAGCATGGTGTAGCTGTCTCCAGTAGTGTAGACAAGCGGCCATGGGAAGCATAAGCACACTCCAACTATATATTACTTCCATGAGGTCCCCTAGCCTCAAGTCATTTTTCAGCACAAGGAATTTCCTGCATCTAATTACTTTGTTTAATCAGTAACCCTCACTTTCAGGTATGTGCCATTGAGCTAACTTTAAAAAAAACTTTAAAAAAGAAAAAAGTCAACCAAGTCTGGAGCTGCTGCATGAGGAAGAGCTTCCTCTGGTTTTGAATGCAGCACTTTGAATGCAGGAGCTATTGGGCAACCAAGCAAACAGAGTGGACATCGAACCCCAGCCACTTTTCTGGAAAACTTGTCACGTGTTTCCCGGACTGTGGAGTCCAAGCATACAGAGTCATTTATACCAAAGCCTGTCCTTATCCTTGATCATCTTTGCAGCACTTTCCAGATCCTCTCCTATCACTGGCATTCTCCTTTCCTTCATTAAGGATGAGCAAATAGAGCTATTTTCAAACTTCAGAATGTACACAACTCACCTGTTTATGAGGGACATACTGATGTTTCTTCCTTTTTATTTTATAATACTTCCTAACATTTTTATGGCTTCATTTGATGCAGAATTTTCATGTCTTTCTCCTTAACAGAGGTCTTATACTGAATTATAGCATACTTTCCTGTTTAGCTCTGAAACCATTAAATGAAGGACGATTCCTCACAGCTCCCTTGAATACAAATGCTAGTAGTTCAATTTCCTTTTGGCTCAAGAAGAATCTCTGCCTCTCTCGCTCTCTCTCTCCCTCCTTCATAGCTTCTGCTTATTCTGCGCACAGCATCATTCCTGGTGAAGCAGAAATCTCCACCAGATACCCCCTTCCAGTATCTGAAGCTTTGCCTTTCCACTTCTGTCTCCAGTTCTGCACAGGCTATAGCAAATGCTTCACAGAAAGTTCCCACCAAAGTCCTGGTCTCCAGCTTTTTCTTCTAGCATGAAAATCTTTTCCTGCAGAATTTCCCATCTTCTCTCCTCTATATGTGATTGATGGTTACCTAAATACTACCCCCTGCAACTCACTCCCTCTGAGGTTTACCAGCTTTGCACTTAGTAGGCAAATTGTATGTTTGCCTATATGTCAGAACCTTTTGCTGAATCAGAGCATTTTGCTTCCTACTGGACATGCTAATTCCAGAAGGGCATTTGCATTAAGAGAAGGCACATAAAATCCAGTTAAGAGAAACCTGTTACTGGAGTCACGTTTCCTTTCACTTGCCAACATGATATTTCTGGTTGTCTCATCTGTCAGCCTAGGTCTCAGCAGAAGTAAACACCTTTTTTTAAGACGAAATATTGAGAAACTGCAATGTGTCCTCAATGAATGTCTCCGTTAGCCCACTTCCCTCTGGGCCAGCTATTGACCCTGATATCCATACACACATATGGTAGCTTTCCCACAGAGGCAATACTTACATGAGTTTCCCTCTCTCCCTGTAGGAAAGGTGCTTATAGTGTTCTTCCTTCTTTTTGCCTTCTTGGACAGCTACAGCATCAGTTCCTGAAGAAGTTTCTTTTGCGAGCGGCAGCCAGGAGGGCCAGCCCTGTCCTGGGGGGCATCAGGCACAGCATCACCAGCCAGGCAAGGGAGGGCATTGTCCTGCTCTGCTCTGCTCTGGGGCGGCCTCACCTTGAGTACTGGGGGCAGTTTTGGGCACGAAATATAATAAGGGCATGCAGCTGTTAGAATGTCCAAAGGAGGGCCACAAGGATGGTGAAGGTTCTGAAGGAGAACCCATATGAGAGGAAGCTGAGATCCCTGCATCTGTTTGGCCTGGAGGAGACTGAGGGGAAACCTCTTTGCAATTACAACTTCCTCGTGAGGGGAAGAGGAGGGGCAGACACTGACCTCTCCTCTGTGGTGACCAGTGACAGGACCCGAGGGAATGGCCCAAAGTTGTGTCAGGGGAAGTTTAGGCTGGATATCAGGAAAAGGTTTTTATTCCAGAGGGTGGTTGGGCACTGGAACAGGCTCCCCAGGGAAGTGTTCGCAGCACCAGCCTGACAGAGTTCAAGAAAAGTTTGGACAATGCTCTCAGGCACATGGTGTGACTCTTGGAGTGTCCTGTGCAAGACACATAGAAGATGAAAATTTTATATATGGGCCCTAAACAGTCCTGCTGTAAATGATATTATCTGAGAACTAGATCATTTGGTAAGCAAGTCTCCCTGAACTATAAGATGAATTTTTAATTAGATACAACTACAAATTATAAGCTGAATTTTTAATTAAAAACAACTATGGCAAAGGAAGGGTTTGTTTCTTAGACAACAGTTAAAATGAGACAGAAACAAGATGTGAACAAGAGTGCTTCTGAAAAAAGTTAAAACAAGGATTATCATGTCCTCTACTGTGGTGACTATCATCTTAAAAATAGTCTCTTGTGGGGGGGTAGGGGGGGGGGGGGTAAATCACTATTTCACTCCTAGGTTTTGTTCAAAGACTAAAGTTTTGAACTTCAAAATTTTTGGCAGAGATTCCTCCAAATTTTTGGCACAGCAGAGTCCCAAATGCACTCCTACATCTGTTGAATCCAAAGAAGTGGAAAATTGAAAACAAGAAAAGACTACTGGGATAACACTGAGAGTAAGAGTCATCATGACAGAAATCTGTTAAGGTATTTTCCACAGTATGAATCTCTACTGCTTTTCCACATGGGTTGGGTATTTAGATAAAGGTAGACATCTTGACAGGCTGAAAGAAGGGACTGACAGGAGCCTTGTGAAACTCAGCAAGGGCAAATGCCCAGTTCTGCACCTGGGACAGACTAACCCATTGCACCAGGCTAGACCAGGGTTTGCCTGTTTGGGGAGCATCTCTGCTGGGAAGGATCTTTGAGGCCTGGTGGTTGTGAGCTGAATGTGTGACAGCAGAGAGTCCTGGCACCAAAGCCTGCCAGCAGCACTATGCTGGGCTGCATTTATGGAAGCATAGCAAGTGAAATGATGGAAGATATTGTCCGCATTTTACTTAGCACTCGTTAGTACCACACCTAGATACTGCATCCACTCTTGGGTCTTAGTACAAGAAAGGCATTGAGCACCTTGAGCAAGTTCAGCGAAGGGCTACTGAGATGGTCAGGGTTGAAGCACGTGCCCAGTGAGAAGAGGCCAAGGGATATGAGCTTGTTCGGCCTCAATAAGAGGTGGCTCCAGGGCACCAAAGAGCAGCCTGCCAGTGCCTACAGGCAGGTGATCAAGACGATGGAATCAGCCTCTTCACCAAGATTCATGGTAAGATAATGGGCTGAAACAAGAGTTTGAGATTGGATATGCAGAAAAATGTTCATTCTGAGGGTGATTAAGCATTCTTAGAGATTTCTCAGAGAAGCTGTGGGGTCTCTGTTCTTCATTGTTTTTTAAATCCAGCTGGACAATGTCTTGAGCAAACTCTTCTGATGTAGCGTTGCTCTCCTTTGAGCAAGAAGTTGGACTAGAGACCTCTCAAGGTCCCTTCCGATCTGAATAGGTCTGTGAGTCTGTGAGATATGTGGAGCCTGGTTAACTCCCAAGCACACATTGTTGTTCCCCTCTGTGTTGCCTACATTTGCCTCAAGAGGCTTGCTCTATGCAGGTGGTCAGTGGTACTGCTCATGACAGTTTGCTAAGGATCTGCTGGGAAGGAAAAGCTGCAATCATCCCACTTCTTTACAAAGCAGACAGATACTCTTCATTGAAGAAATAGCTATGTGAAGAAACTCAATGCAGTGACATTTATAGCATACATTAAATTTTAAATGTGTATGCCTTATCTGGCCATGGAAGATTTTTGCCATCTGAAGCGGAGAACCATGCTCCCCTCCAAGGCATATACAAATCCCTTTAGCTTCAGTGGGAATAGCCTGCACATAGCTGCGGGCATGGCTTGGCCCATGGTCAATAGCTTTCTAAAAGCATTTTTTCCTACATTTTTTTTCCTGCAATATTCATCTTTTTCCTTTCCAAAGGTTCTGATGTCATTCCTGTTGCTGAAGTTATAGAGCTCAATTTAGTGGGAACATCTTTGATGTTTAATTAGATTTCTTGAGAAAGACCATGGGTAATCTGAAATACAAATTCACAAGATTGCTTCAGGCCAAAAGTGTCATGCAACAATATTAGACCAAATATTATGCAATTGTTCTGTAATTCATGCTCTCTTCCCACTCATGAGTTGGGTTTGAAAAGCTTGTGGAATATATATGACTTATCAGAGAAGTGCCAAATGTTCCTTATATAGTCCATTCTCATATTTCCTATGGAAAATGTTCCTTCTCACAATCTTCCCTTTCTCACATTAAGCTGAAGTTTGTCCATTACACCAGGGTAACATCATCCATGTCCACAAAATTTCAAGGAAAGCCTCACATGGACACAACATCTGTTCTGACTGCAGCATCCCAGGTCAGGTAAAGACTGCATCCATAGAGCTAGCGAGATGAAATATTATATAATAGACACAGCTGTCATCTATGCCCTTTTTCTAGAAATGCCTAAGTGATCATGCAGAATTATTCACATATGACCATAAAAACTTGAAAATTGAACCTTAGAGCTGTTCTGAACTAGTCCTGGCCTTGTCCGTCTCCTGCAGCATTTGCAGTGGATGTGAAATCAGCTCTGATTTGCCTTTGAGGGCAGGGACAGAGAGCCAGGAGAAGAGGGCATGAGATTACACATGCACATTCCTGTGCTTTACTCAGGTGGTCCCTCACAAGGCACACTGGCAAGTGCAGGGGAGTGGGGAGAGATGCTGTATCCCACTGCCTGGCATCTCAGCACTTCCCTCATGCCCAACAGGCAAGTGTGCCTGCTTGGCAGCAGAGAAGTGAAAGCAGCATGGGCTACAGTAGAACAACATCTTGTTCACAACTGCAACGTTCTCAGCACAGAAGATCCTGAAGGGTATTTACAAACTCTAAGTTAAAATTTACTCTTAATAACTTACTGTCCAACCATTTCTGTCTTCAGTGGATTAGTGACAGCAAAGCTGGTGTCAACTTGTCCAGATGTGACTGTCTCCAAGGGTTGATCCGAAACACCACAGTCACCAACCTCAGCCAAAACCCGCTGCATGTTTGCAAGTACTCCTGGCAATGGGTCAATATATGATTCCTTGGGCAGAGTCTGCAAGAGATAGACTAAGAGGTGACCAGCGGCACACATCTTTGTCAGCAGGTCATGGTGATGACAAACCACATGGTTCCAGTCCATGATACTTCCTTTTTTTAATGAGTAGGGGTAAGTTTAAGATCCCAGAAGATAAGATCCCACTTGGAGGTGAGATGGTATTGCCTTCACCCCACTCTGAACAGACTTAAGGGTATACATGGAGTTACTTGGACCTACTGAATCCATAGGCAAAATCAGCAATTTTTGGTGTCTCTGAAATAAAAGCTTTGTGGATAAAAATCTTCCATTCTGTACATTCAGTGCTTATTTCTTATTAGAAAAATTAAAGCAATCATCAAGAGAACAGAACACACAACTTTACTGATGTTGCAACCCACAAACAGCAAGAGATCCCTTTGTGGGAAATAAAACTTATATTTGGTTACAGCCATCATTTTACAGCTTTGAGACCTGATTCACTATGGCAGAGCTCCAGTTTTATAAATGGCATTTAGAGTAACATTAGAATGATGCTTGGATGAATCTTTTTAATGTTTTAGTAGTTGTTGTTCTTTAACTCTCAGAGTTATGTGTTGAAAAAGTAACAGTTGAATGTAACTTTCCCAGCCATGAGCCCACTAAAAGAAGTGCCCCACAGGTCTCCTACCTCTGCCTAAGGAAAGGAGTGTGACTATGGACTGAGAATTGAATATGTTATAAAACAGAAGTTTTGGGCAATATATTTGGGATAGTTAATATTTTCATGGTCTGTTAATCTGTCATGTGAAGGCTTGAACATATGATAGCTTTGTGGGATGTAAAGATGGCACCCGTAGAAGGTTCATGAGTACTGGCAAGTTTGTGTCTCCAAGTGTCACAGGTTTTGCTCTGAAGCCGTGTTCTCCAGGTCACCCAAATGGAACATGACCACCTGAAAGAAGCCACACAGGTCCGTCCAGCCCAAAGCCCCACAACTGGACCCCACTGACCTGTCATGCTTTCCTCCCCACTTTTTCTAGCAGCTGATTTCTAAACCCGGAGAAGGATGAGAGCAGTACAACAGATCTGTGGAGCTGGAGCCAGCAGGGGCCAGCTCAGGTGGAGCCCCATGGGGGAATCCCAGCCCCAGTTCATGATGTGGGCCCTACAATAAGGGCCTTATCCTCACAGGCGCCTTGCTCTGTGCAGCAGTGCCCACACAAGTCAGCAGCTGCAGTCTCTGTTAGTGTAACACACTCCTTTTTGCCCCTTCTTTTCCTCATTTTTAACAGTCTGAGGAAAAAGAATTAGAATCCCTAACTCATATGACTTCTATAGGAGAGCTGACTTGTGTGCTACAGACTGGTGGTGTGCCAGGACTTGTCCTTACAGAAAAATGAGTTTTTCCTCTATGATCATGCTTTGGGTTTGTGTAGGAGTGTTTGGTAATATTAAGTGCATGCTTTTTTCAGTTTCATCCAGTGGCTTTAGGTCTCAGGAGTACTACTCCTTTCCCCTTCAAGGGGATCCCTCCTCCACAGATGAACTGGTCAGCTATTCATACAAATACTGTTTATTCTTTTGGTTTTGAATTATGCCTATTAAAGAATTTGCTTTGCTGCGAGAGGCGTCCCTGAGATTTGGAACTGGCCACGTGCCATGGTTTCCACATGCAAACTCTTGGAGCTACTCTCAGCCTTTCCGTTGTGGCTTTGTGCTTTGACAGCCTTCAAGGGTAAGATTACTTATTTTCTCTTTTTTTTATGTGTGCCTGAAACTACGTATCTGATTGTGCCTTTCAGACTTTAAAACAAGTTTAAAATGCATGAGTCGTGGATATACAACATATGATGAAGTCTGGTTGCTCTTCATCTACCAGAAATCTCGCCATCTTTCCCTGGTAGCCCCAGCACACTCCTTCATATCCCTGTTTATTTGGTTGGCAGACAAGGGGTGGAAACAATGCATATGCCCATTGGCAGCCTGTTGTGCCAACAGGCCAGCAACAGCCAACCTTTGGAAAGGGTAGAGGGACACAGTTGTTTCCATATCTTGTGTCCCCAGGTACCATTTTATCCAAACACCAAACTGGGAGAAATTTTTACATTTAAGAACTGTAGGCTGCTTTCATCTTTCAGAAGTTATGAATGGCAAGTGGCCAACTGAAAATTAAGTGGACGTGCAAATCTCTCTTTCTCCTGCTTTTATTTTTTATTCTTATTTTTTAGGAAACCACAAGAGTTAAATCAGCACTTCTTAAGCTTTTTTCCTGTGGTTGATTTGGGCAAACAGTGGTGCCCACCCACCTTGCAGTTCTCACTGTGTTTATATCTCCTCATGAGAAACCAGCCAAAATCACTGCTGAAGATGGAGCTGGGAAGGAAAGGTCCCATAAGATCAATAGGCTGCCAGTTAATTCTATCAAAAGGACACTGCTGCTGTTGCTGTGTATTATTATTGTACTTCCAAGGCTGAATATCAGTCTTATATGACTGGTTTTTTTCTTGAAATACTACTTGGGTGAATAAGACCACATCCCACAGGAGACAAAATTCATATGTCATAGCCTTGCATGTTATGAATTATTGACATCTTCCCACTTTTCCTTAAGGGAGGAAAAAAGGTGTGGATCCACAGAATATCAGCAAGAAAAAGCATCAAGCAATTTCAGTACACTCAGCACCATGCAACAGGCCTTGAAATAGAATAAGCAATGAGGTTCCAAAAAAGATCAACGGGAAAATTAGGTACACTTCCAGAATTTCAGTGTTTAGGCCTATTAATTAAAATTTATTTTTAAAACAATAAATTTTTGATCAGGAAGCCTAATTTCATCTGATAGACCTTTATACTTCACATTTTCAGCCATTTTACTATTTTTTTTCTTTTATTCACTAACTTGAAGACACTGGAGCTCCATAAACAGCACACAAAGCAAAATTCAGTATTGTAACAATTGTTCATATAGTTGTTTTGGTTGGTTAATCTATTAAAGTAGTGGTGTTAACAGAACATCTTAAGTTGCACAGTAACAGTCTGTACTTCCTACTTGGAGTATGATGGTTTTCCAGTTTGGTTTATTACACTGTAAATAACTCCCTTGCATCTGGGTTGATTTGTCTATTCAATTAAATCTAAGGAAAAAAACAACCCAGTTTTGCAACAGTTAAATAAAGCAATTGTGCCATCCAGTGGCTAGCTAGGTTAACTCCCATCTTCTCCTTCCACATGATCATTTGGTGTTTCTCTTTTCTTACTCAAAATAATATGTAATTCTTGCAATATGAAATGTTCCATGGCTGCATCCCATTAATATATGTAATAAAATTTTAATTCTATTCGAACTTTTTTTCCTAAACTACTCAAACTGAAAGCCCAAAAGAGGAATAAGATGCGCCATATATCCTTCTGGATCAGTTAGAGATAAGTTACAGGTTATTACACACCCTATTATCAAATATTACAGATCATTAGCAACAAACAGCAAAGAAAAACATGGAATTAGCTTACTATGACCATGGAGCACAGCAGAACCTTTAATGAAGTGTTCCCAATATAACTTTTTTGTAGTAACAACTGTGACTGAGTTTATAAATTGGTTCATTAAACATCTCTGACTGTTTGAAAGAAAAAGTCAGAGGGGGCAGACTATATGACAAAATAATACTATGGTGTGATTACATTCTTAAATGTCATACTCATCTCTTGAGCACAATTTCTAAGGCAATTCTCTGGAGCCTAATGTGAGATTTGGGCCTGGTTGCTTGAGTCTGTACTGAGTAGATTGGGAAATGTGGCCATGAGACACAACTTGAAAATATGTCCCCATTTCCAAACCAAAATCTACTGCTATCACTTCCTTGGAAGAAGAACCTCCCGGATTACACAATTTCTTTGGTGATCCACAGGCCTGTTCTGGGGAAAGTTTCATTGCACAAATTAACTTATGCCATCCATGTGAACCCTGCAGTTTGCACAAACGCCACATGTGGGTGTGGATGACCAGGCACAAGCATGTAGGTGTATTTTGTCTCAAATATTCTGACTGTAGTGGCAGGAAAGTAGTGATCAGAAGAGAGGGCCCCACAGAGATGGGGCAGCACTGTGCTGAGCCAATTTCTTTTTCCACCTTGAGACTCACTCCTACCCTCCCCTGACTCCCTTCCTGGAGGGCTCAGAAGGGCTGGCTGCACACATGCAAACAATGTGGCTGAGTCTGCACGACGAAATGGGATGAAAGATCTGGTTTACATAAGAGGCTTTCACAAGAAAAACTATAAAAGGAAGTACATCAGTCCTGCTCACGCTTTCTCTTTTTCCTCTTTTTCTCTTAGTCTCGTTATGCCCGATCCAGGCCATCCACATAGCAGGATCTCAGGACTGGTGATCTTCTTGCTTCTCTTTCTCTTTTTCACCTTTATTTCTCTACTCTCTTGCTGCATCTTGTCAAAGTGCAGCTATCATATTCTACCCTGTATTTTGCACTCAAGTTTGTTGCAGGAGTCGGGAGCTTGTTGAAGTGTGTTGTAGAAGTTAAGGGTTTGATAGAAAACACTTTTGAGACTAGAGTGGGCTGGTTGCCAGAGCTAAGGCAATTATACAATAAAGCCGAAGAGAGTTCCCTGACAAGTGGACTGGTGTCTTTGTTCAGCCTGATGGGAATTTATAACAAACATTGTTCTTCCTACCACGCTGGTTGTGACAGTGGGAAAGAAAAAATAAGCAGCTGCTCAGTGGAGGCAAAATGAAAGGGAAGAATGTCAAACATGTATAGTGCTACCCGTAATGCTACACGTAGTGCTACATTGTAGAAAAGAAACAGACTCTGATGGACTATTCTGGTTCCTTTTCCTACTCAAGTGGTTTGTCATTGCCTTAAAACACTAACCTTGTGCAGAGGATTTGCACATCCCAGAAACTCTCACCAGGTGAAAAAGTGCATCATTAAAATAGAGTGGAAGCCTCATGCTGTGGGTAGGGCTCATGAAGGGACATCTCCCAGTCCCAGCACACGGTGACAGCTTGCTTCTTGTACAAGAGCCCCGTGTTTTCCTGACTGTGGCAACACACTCTTTTAGCAGATAGACTGTCCATTTATTTTCACTTGGGTTTAATTGCAGGTTTTTAGCTCTTGGGCTCTTCATGTAGTCCAACTATGGAGTCCTTCCAGGAGCAGCATAAACATACGCTGTGATCCCATGCAAAACCCTCTCTGTCAGGTACAGCCACCAAACCATCTCCCATTCTGGCATGTCCTTCTCTACATTGCCAACACAGGTGTGACTCACTATATCTCAAACTTATCTGTCAAGTGTTAGGTGATTCCCAACATATTTTCTTGAATGCAAGCAGCAATTCCCCTATGCCAGGACTTCCAAGGAAATCTCTCTGCAATGCTGTCCTGCCTCTCAGGGACATGAATTACCACACATCAGTGCCTTGAGCACTTTGTCACGCTGAGATATGAGAGAATACTTAACATGGTGACAATCCTTTTGCTACAGAGACACAGGAAGGTTCTCCCACAAGGAAAACCTTTGATCTAAGCAAAACTGTATCTTGACCTGAAGTTTAGAAGGTGGCTACAGATTTAGAGAGTGTCTCTAGAGAGGGTCAGTCCAAGAGGAACTTAAAATGGCTGGCATGAATCCAGCATTTTTGAGGCTTCTTAGAAATGAGGCAGCAAAATCACTGGTCACTTTTGAAAGTGTTGCTGAAGATGCTTTGCTCCTGATACATACAAGCTCACATTTGCAAACAATGTTTGTTCACACTGTGCCTTCATACCTAGAAAGGAGATTCATGCTACTGCTTTTATTTTAGATATCACTAGTTCTTCATAATGAGATAATAATAATATTATTATATAATAATAACCTACATGAAATACAATATATATTAAATATATAGAGACCATAATACATACAATATAAACTTTAATAAATATAATGCATAGATGACTTATGTTATGCTATATAATATACATTCCATTGTATTATATCGTATTATTTCTAATATATACATATCTATTCTCAGAAAACAGATGAATAACAGCTAAATGCAGATGTTCTCTGCTAACTGTTTGTTGGTATTGTCTTTTCTAAATTGTTATAAAAAGCAAATGTTTAAAAAATGAAACAAATAAATGAACAAAAAACCACAAAACCCAGCATCAAAATGTCAGGAGAGATGAAGAACCAAGAGCTTCTCCAGCCAAATTTTTCTCAGCTTCTCAGCTGCCAAACTGTAAAGAAACCAAATGACAATTTTGAATGTTTTTTCTGGAGAAAAAAAAAATCAGCCTCAACTGCAAGACCCAGCCTTCCAAGTCAGATAAAAATTCAATGCTCTGCAGCTCTTTGAAGAAAGAAAGTGTTGACAGTTGTCACTATTTCACTCCCACTGAGTGTGTGTCTGCTGGGCAGACCTCTGCCTTGCTTCCTGCATGAATCCCACTTATCAAATCCAGCTGAAGTTGGGACCAGGTGCAGATATAGAATTGTGGATGAGATCAGCACTGCTGTGATAACCATGGTTCAGATCAAAGGAGAAAAAAAATAAAGCTTTAACTGCCTTGAAGAAAGATTAATGAATTTCTACTGAATAATTTTTACTGGACAGAGAACCTAAGGTAGAGTGTAAACAACAATCCTCATATTTAGCACCAAGACAAAAAACAATATTAGTGCTTTAGTATGGCTAATATCCTGGCCATGTAGTTAATAATAAGCCAAACGAAAGGAAGTTATGGTAGGGATATTTTTCCATTTTCACCCTCTTGCTAGAACTGTTGGCACAGGTTTTTGAGTCAAATCAGTAGGAAGTAGATAAGCCTGTGATTATTAGCTCTCTGACTCCTAACCCTGCCCTGTTAAAACAAAGTTAGAGATAGGCTGGACCTGCAAACAAGGAGCATTCACTGGGCTGAGCTTTCATTCCATTGGAGTATGTGTAGCTTGAGGTATCTCACTGTGGTCAGACTTCTGTGTTCTTGATTTTCATGGTTCCGTAGTTAAGTCACTCCACTCCTTTCTCACTCATTTTTGGCTCCCTAAGCCTGGCTGCCTACGTCACTTGTTCTTGGGCAGCTCTTGGCCCTCTAGGCACGAACTCCTGTCACAGTTAAAGCTAATCTCTGATAGTTTTTATATGCCTGGGCCACCTTCCAGAGTCTATTACCTTAATGCAAAAACAATGAGGCAGGAAGGCTCATCTTTCTGAGGACATTATATTTCCCCTAACTATGGCTTATCTATTACAGGATATAACAGCCATGCCTGACGTCTTCTGAGGACACTTTTTTGGCAGTATGCAATGGTCATTTCCACTTATCATGAAAAGCAATTGCCGTGTTATCAAGTTCATAAGGAAACTTTTTCAAAGGCAATCATCAGAGATGATTCTTTGTCTCCTTTCAGCTATGAATTCTTCTGCAACAGTCGTATTTGTGAGCTACTCTGACACAAACCATTCTCAATAATTAATTTCTCTCACAGCAGTAACCACCCAGGGGAAGATGCCAAAACTCTTTTTGTTCTGTCTCATTACTCACAAGTAATGAGCATGTGTGCAAATTATAACTGTGATTCCTAAAACTTCAGGCAGGGAGGCAGCATCAGAAATGAACAACCAGAACTCAGCAACAAGTTTACTTTTGGCTGTGCTGTCTCGTGCTCATATCCAGATGTACAGCTACCGGGTAATCTATGCTCACTCATCTTTTCTCACTATCTACAGTTAAGGTAACAGACTTTTTACCCATTTGTAGTATTTTCACCCCGCATATATTTTTTTCTCCTGTGTTTTCCAGTGGACTTTTCTAAGATTCATTTTCACTTTTAGAGAAATTAAGGTTTTACTTTAAAACTCTTCAGCAATATCTTGGCTTAAAGATCAGGACCCAGTCAGCAGTTACTGCCTGCTTTCAGTACTGATACAGTGTCTTGGAGATGCAACAGCTCTCCAAATTCCTGCTCTTCTGGGAATATTTCTGTTGCAGTGATTGCTGATTAATAATATAATATAGTATAATATAGTATAATATAGTATAATATAGTATAATATAATATAATTAATATAATATAATATAATATCATATCATATCATATCATATCATATCATGTAATTTATATTATATTATATTATATTATATTATATATATAGTATAATATAGTATAATATAATATAATATAATTACTATAATGTAATATAATATAATATAATATAATTTATATTATATTATATTATATTATATTATATTATATTATATTATATTATATTATATTATATTATATTATATTATATTATATTATATTATATTATATAGAATATAAAGAGAAGCAGACTACCTTCACGGTAGTCCTTGCTTGTAAGAGGTTCCCTGCACTTAATCTTTCATGAAGCTGGTTCCAAAGCTTCAGATTCACTTGTTGCCTTCTTGAGCATCTGCAGCATCACTAAAATTTTTGGAGAAGAAGCAGAATGATTAAGTAGACAAGCTGAGGACTATTAAAATATTGATTGTGTTGAAATGTACAAGCTTTTGCCCACCACATCTGCTGCTGGCCTTCTTATGGCAAGGGAAGGAGATTTTGAAGTGGTTTTGTCAAAACCATTCTTCTAATCCTGGCAATTTCAGGTGTGTATGTGCTGGTTCAAGGTCTGGTTTTTATACATACTTAATCATGATGGGTCATAAATGCACATTGTGTGGTTACAGGTAGAGCTACTAATAGGGTAAATTATTGTAATTGGTTAAAAAAGACATAAAAATCTTATAGAAAGAGGTGATCCTCAGTCAATGTTGATAACAACAACACATGGTGTAAGTTACATAAGTTACATAAAAGATCAAAGTAGCTCCAGCACTGCTGTAGCTTTCATGGCTTCTGAAAACGTTTCTGCTGTTGAAAGCTCCCACTCTTCATCTCTGTCCAATTTTGGCTGATTTGATGAAAAGCTATTGACTTTGATTAGTTTGACTTTTCTTTTGTTTTTAGGGAGTTTGATACCATTTTTCCTGGTTCTGGCCAAGACAGGGTTAATTTTTTGCCATAGCCAGGAGGGGCATGGCTGGGACCCAGAGGCTATTCTGTACCACCTCATGTTATTTTGGGGAGTGGGGGAAGGGGTCCCTTTCAGGTCAGGTAGCACTGTGCAGTCATGTACTGTGGGGGGTCGCACGCGGTGAACATTCGCGTATGAGTCATTCGCCTCTTGTGCTCTCTGGTATCAATATTGTCGCTGTTACTGTTTGTTTCCTTTCACTGCTGTTTCCAGTAAACTGTTCATATCTCAGCCAGTAATCTTTACCTTTTGTGCCTCCAGTTCTCCTCTCTATCCCGCCACAGGGGAGGGGCAGGGGAGACAGGGGATTGAGATAGTGGCACGTGGTTTGGAGTGTTTTGGTGGGAATGCTAAATTAGGGAATGCCATTTCAAAATCACAACAGCCTTATTTGGAATGGGTAAAGCCTCTGTGATACGGTGGACAATTGTGGATACTGAAAAGCTGCTAAGCAGAGAAATTTTCCATCTCCTTGCACTGATTCTGTGGGACCTTGCCTTTGCTATGCAAGCTATGTAAACAGTAAGATAGGGTTTTGTAAATAATTCTCACACCTGATGGTTTTCCACTTATGTTTTGGCACAGTAACATAATATTTTTAAATGGACGTCTGGTGCTTCAGCCGATCACCTCAGGACAGCTGTGGACTCTGTCCAATTGTCTTTTGGAACTAGGATATATAAATGATACTGTAAAATTAATAAATAATTCATTCTCTCACTGGACTCGCTTGCTGCTGCATCTCTGAATTCCTCCTAAGCCTGCCACAGACAATGGCTGAAATACAAATATTGGGAGACTTGGCAGATTGGTGATATCGCACTCCCACAAATCTGCCAAGGCAAGTGCCACAACCTTACAATGGTAGAAGCAAACATTGGATGGCTGGAGATGCACCCCGAGCCTCACACCACTGCCTGGAACACCATCCTGGGCTTGAAAAGCAAGTCCTGTGGCAACATGGCACCTCCAAAAGTGTTGAGTCAGACAATAGGACTCATTGCAAAAATAGCCTCATAGACACCTGGGCCAGAGAGCACCTGGGACATGTTTAGAGCGGATGTATCATATTGTCTACCATGCACCAGCCTCTGTGAAAACGGAATGGTGCAATGGACTGTTAAAAGCCACTTTGAAAGCAATGAGTGGTGCACCGTCAAACACTGGGATCTACGTTTAGTGAGGGCCACCTGGTCTCCACCAATTGCAGCTGGCCCTACCCAGTGAAAGCTTCCATGTACCACAGAAGGGGGTAAAGTCCCTGTAGTGCATATGAGCAGTGTGTTAGGGAAGACAGTTTGGATTAGTCCTGCCTCAAGCAAAGACAAACACATCTGTGGGATAGTTTTTGTTTAAGGATCTGGGTGCATTTGCTGGGTAATACAGAAGGACAGGGAAATGTAATGTTTACCTCAAAGGAATTTGATTTTTTGGGTGAAAAAAGTTTGTAACATTGAATTCCATAATATTGGTTGCTGGTGACACTGCCACTTTATGCCATAACCACCATGGACAGTGAGTATGGACTTCTCCAGATACACCACGCACGAGGGCTTTACGTGGCTTGCAACCACCTGACAGCACACCAGCACTCCTGCAGTGGAAGACAGCTAGAATAGATTAAACCCACAGTTAGGACCAAAAGAGCTCAACAGACATCCTGGAGGGACTACCATTAACTATAGAAATTATGCATGTGCTTGTATATGTGTATGTATATATATATATATGTCGCAATGATAGCGCAGATGGAGATGAATAATGACATAAAGATCCAATGTCCAAGAAGAAAATGGAATTATTTATTAATATACAGACAGATTTATATCCTGTTAGGTTGCTTGAAGTTTACTTGAATAAAAAAGGTTATTGGATCTCTGATCAACCACCCCTCAGGGTGACTGGTTAATCCAGAAGACACCTATTTCTAAATATTTCCTCAGGCCATATCATAACAATTTTACAACAGCTTGCAAGTGTGAAATAAGAAATTTAGTTTACAAAAAACCGTTGGCTTTGTTTTTAAATAGTTTGCCTGGGAACATGAAAGCTCTCACAAAACGCTAGGAAAAGCAGGATTTTTACAAAATGCTGGGAGAGCTAGAAAAATTCTCTGCTAAAAACTTTTTAATATCCATATGTGTACATATATATATATATACATGAGAGGTGTAGGATCTGGGCAAGATATAAATGGTATACAGTACGGGATGGTAATGTGAGTGAGCAGCACATGGTTTGGAGCAGCTTGGTGGGAACACCAAATTGGGGAGTACCATTCCTAAACCAGAAAACCATTTCATACACCTTTTATGGGAAAGGTTTATGGAAATACCTTTGTTCTGTTTGGGCATGACTCACCACAAGGTCCCCACACTCAGGTGAGTAAGGTGAGGGCAGGGCTGCTATGGTCATCCAGGCAGAGCCCAGCTGTGGAGCAGATGTGTGCCAGCACATGCAGCTGTGTGAGCCAGCGGCGAGGAGAGACCCTGCACCCCACGAATTGTGTCACACCACACACGGAATGCTAAGGCTGTGTCAGGGCAGTGACAGAGCAATTTGAAAATTAGGCTTTTTTGTGTAGGTATGCCTAAAGACACCAGAACTTCTTTACTTTGGATTAGTACAAAACACTGAGTGTCATACAATTGTAGCATGTGAAGATGAAGGGTGAAAAGATGAAGGTTTTTTGAGATTTCCAGAAAAGAAAGAGAAACAGGGCACAAAGGAGTAAAGTTAATAAAAACTTTAGCATACCTATTTTAGCACACCTCACTGTAGGAATTCCTAAGGGAATTTTTTTTTACTAAGAATCAAGTGAATTAAGATAAATTTTTTGAAAGAAGATTTGAATACAGTTTTGAATAAATATTTTGAAAAAGATAAAGTATTGAATGAAAGGCAGACATGGCCATCACACAGCTATGAAGTCCTCTCTCTTGCAATTCCCTTACAAATCACTGGGAGCTCCTCTGCCCAGATAGATATTTCACCCTGATGCTGTAAATTCTAATTGGTCTCAGTAAATTTGCTAGACCTGACCATTGCACCAGCAGTGCAGAGCAAAGCTTGAGGGCAGAGTAGCATTAAAGGCTCAGTTTTTCTATGGTCAGTTGGACCTGCTGTCACATCACCAGCAGATAATACACATGCAGAAACAGGCTGAACAGAACTTTGCTGCTCCTTGTAAATTTTGATTGTGCAAGTTCTGAGGGAGTTTTTAATTCAAAACTCCTTTTGTAAAATAAAATAGGCACAGAACCCCTGCCAGATTTTTCTGAGATAAAACCAAAAACTTTGGAACTTGTGATGACTTCATTGGTTATTCATTTACTTTTTTATTACCCTTTATTATGTTGTGTTAATTTCTTTCTAAAAACTAAAGCAAAGGTTTTTGCTGAGTGTTTGTTGGCAGGATCTGGTAACCAGCAGCACCAGACTGAATGCTGCTCCTTTCAGTTTTCTTTTGCTGGGAACGATGGCATTGTATTACTAAATTCTCTTTACTTCTATTAAAGAGGCTCAAGGATGCTCTGACCAACACACAGACTTTTCATGTCAGATGCAACAGGTGAAGCTGTATGAAATAAATCTGTTAACACAGGGTAGGAAAAGAAAGTGATTAATTTTAGGGAGAGAAAATAAGGAAATTAAGGCAAGACAGCAACAGAGTTGTGAGAGGCAAGGCCCAGGAACAAGCACTTGTCTAAGGGCAGCTGTGGGGACGTGGCTTTGCTGGCAGTGAGTAGATATGTTCCCGCCCACCCCAGGGTATACTAAATGCTGAGAGCAAGCAGATGTGCAGCTTATTCTCACATAATTTCTGCTTCTTATTGCAGATATTTCCACAGTTGAAGGTTGTTTGCTTTGTAGCAGGACTGGAAGACCTGCTCTGCAAGAAGCTCTTCTTCCCTGCTGTCATTGAATTTATGAGCAGTAAAGGAAAATCCAGGCATTCATACCAGACAGTACCGTCTGCTGTGCCTGTATAAAATGCACTTGAAGGTACCAGAGGCAATGTCGAAAATCTGTCTGCTCCCAAGTATAAGGTGACATTTTAAAATGTTCACCACCCAGAAGTCATTAATGAATGGGCACTTGGGAAAAAAACCCAAACCACAAAAATCTGTTTTCAGTACGGGTTCTTCTTACTCACCATGTGCCGTGTTCAACAATGAATTGACTCCCAGCCTTGCTCTCCAGAATGAGTGAACAGGTTTTTTATAAGCTATTATAGACTGAATGCCCGTGATGGGACTCCTTCTTTCCATTTGAACGTCTTTGATCAGAAGTAGGTGTAAGATTTGCTAAAAGCCTACAAGCTGTTTTGCACCGCAGGAAGCTGCATTATTCCATGCAAGAGAAGGGTTGTTTTCAATCTGGAAACCCACTCTCAGTTGTGGGAGCTGCCCCAGCCATCCCTGCCAGTAAGGGGAGCGTGTGAACTACACCTCACAGCTCCTCTCCAGTACTGGTATCTCCAGCTGTGCCCTGCCAGTACAGGAAGGCAGATTCCTACAGGCTATCCTTTGCTTCCAACTTCTGCATTTGTATGTTAAATTCAATCAGCAGATGAAGAGTCCAGAGCAATGATGGGGCTCCAAGACTCCAGTGATCCCCAGCATGAGTCCAAACCTCAGAGAGACAGCACAAGGCTTGGTCCTCTTGCTTCTCAGCTGTACAACTTGCTTTCTATCCAGCTTCATCAAAGAGAGCAAGTCCTGTTGTGGTTTGGAGGCACTGGAAGGCATTGGGAAAATTCCAACTTTCAAATACAGGGCATTTATTCCAGACAGAAGTATAAATCATCAGGATGAATGATAAATTTAATTTTATTTTGTAATCCCATTCATATTTTCAGTTCACAGTTTCTATTTACGGCAATGGGGTTATCCAAACAGTGCTAGAAATTCTGATTGAAAATGTGTTTGTTTTCTACACTTTCCCCAATATCTGGATAATTTTCCCTTCTTCAAGGTTCCACTTTTTTTTCCATTTTACTTACCCAACAAAAGCTAGGCTATTTCTGCATATACTCTGTACAAATTTTCAGTGAATTACTTTATCTATTTTTACAGGCCAGGTTTCAATCAATGTGAAAAACTAAGGCCTTACATAATACTTCATCTGCCCATCTGGAGCTCTTAACTCAACACGGAAAGATAAGGCTTCTTTCAGGGCAAACCTTCTTTCTCTCCTTTTACTTCTGGGGATCACTGTGGAGGCCTTTAAGTTGGTATTAGACAAACTACCTTGACCAAATGATAGCTTCTTTATTTAAATACTTTGATATTGTAACACCTAATTAAAAGCAGTCTGTACTTTTTTTCCTCATTCAGTGCTGATCAGATCAGATAGCATGGAGTAAATATTATCTCAACTTAAGCAAGGTATGAAAGCTGTCGGATATTGGTTTTGGTTGGGGTTTTTATTTGTCATTTTAATGGACTTTCAAAAGTGTAACAAAAAAACCTGTGAAGTGTGTATTTGGAACTGCTCAAGTTACACAAAAATGAAGTGAAGCATTCCAAGAATTCTTTGCCTGCAATGGGAAATTCATAACCTGACAAAACTACTCATATGAAAAGGCAGCCCCAACAGAGCTGCCACACCAACCACCAGCCACCAGCCCTGAAACTCTGCAGCTCTTCTGTCTGCACACCAGCAGTGCTCCACTCCTCCTTCTGTAATGATCTATAATGCCCACCTCTCCCTGGTACTAGCTTTCTGCAGGATTTCTGGATCATGTGGTCTGCCTTTTTAAAAACAGACCAAAAAAAAAAATTTATAGAATGATATATCAGTCCAAATATGACAAAGTACTTATGAAATTTTCATGTATGCTCATTACCAAATAGAATGTTTTCCATTGTATTAACAACCTCAGCATCGTTAACTAATCACAGAGAGCACAGTATCGCCTAATACCTCAACTTCTGTCAGCTGGACCACTCTGCAGGTGAAAGTAAGTTCAAGCAGGTTCAACAGTTTTTTCTCCAGTATTGTAGAAGACATTGGGATTTGGCTGAAACGTACTATTCAATGGGCTTTAGAATTTTCGATCATTTAAATTATGAAGGGACACCTTTTTTTTTTTACCTTAAGAATATTCTATATTTTTCTGTTCCACTTCAATTAATGTTGCCATAAAGAAAAATCTCACTGAAATAATATTATTACCAAAATTTACCCTGAGCTGTGGTGAAAGGTGGAAAGCACTTGTAAATGGACACCATCAGGTTGACAAGAGAGGCTACACTTTTCCAAAACAATTGCCCTTCAGAGAGTTAACTGTTCAGTGATTTAGAAATGCTACAAGCAAAATTTTTCCAACAGTATTTTGGCTTTTTTATTTGTAGTCCCAGCTGGGTCCTTCAGATTTGAGATAAACAGATACAAAAAATAAACTTTGCTAAAGTCAGAGCCAACTTGAGCAATCAAAAAACACTGGATAGTGAGTTTGGGATAAACCCAAATACATTCTTCTGTGTCATCCAGTTCCATTATCTAACATTTGATTGGTGCATCAGAAGGAAATCAGCATTTCCGCGAAGGTAACAGCAGTAAATAGCTTACTTTCAGGAAAAGCTCTATAGGCTTTAACATTTCTTGGCCATTGGTTTTGATTTGTTTGGGGTCGGATTTTTTCCCATTCCTTGGATATGAATGTTTTTAATTAGTTTCCTGAAAATGTGCAGCATGTCTGCAAGCTCCCTGAATTGGCCATCTTCCCATCACGTGACTTACACCATGGGAGTCTGTTTTCCACATTTTTTATCTTCTTTCAGGTATTAAACATATAATAAATAGAAAGTTAGTGAGCAGTGCCAGTGAAGTCTCATGTGATTAACCTGCTGAGTAGAGCATGAAATACTAAGAAACAAATGTTCCACAAGACAGGAACTGCACACAGTAAATGAAGCAAATAATGGCTTAATGCTTTATATGAATGCTTGGTTCTGCTTTTTTTCCCTGAGGGTAAATGAATATTTTATTATTTTTGGTTGATATATTGAAACTGATAAATATAGCAGTGCTGATTACTGATAACAACTTATGGACAAAAACTAAGTAAACTACACACATGGGAGAGAAAAAGGCATACAGTCCTGCTGTAGTTGAAGTCAAATACATGACTTTCAAGCTTACCTAAAAAAGCTGCACCATTCTGTTTCATTTACATGTAAAGGCCACCTCCATTAATGCAGTAAACTGGATCAGGAGGTGACTGAATTTCTAAGTAGCACTTATGTTCAGATCTGTCACAGTGCATCCAGTAACTACTGCTATGAGTTACAGCTACAGTCACAGTTATCTGTAAGAATTTTGCTTTGGAGCATAAAGACCCCCCTGGAAAAGGATCTTGAAGCGTAATAAAGTTTCTGACCAGCAGAGAAATATTCACCCAAACTTCATGTGATGTAAAGTCAACCATATGCAAAGTCAAACCTGCTCTGTTTAGGGCAGGGTAAGAGTTTTGAGGAACACTCTCCTCCACAAAGAAAAACAGATCCTGGAGAAAATTTTCACTCCACATTAGACTTTTTTCCTTTGGACAAAGCTTCATACTGATCCCCTGTGCTTGGCCAGTGTTTGCTTCATAATATTTATGCAAGCTTGCTTCAGTTTTACTTGCATTTCTCACATAGTGAGCAAATGCATTAAGGAATGGCGGGTACACTGGAATTATTACATCTCCCTCACATAAGATATCAGTGGTCTAATCAATAAAAGTCATTAATTTTAGAAATATCTCATTGCATTTTTTCCTGCTTTCCCTTTGCCAAAGTATTTGTTGTATTTGAAGTTCATATAACCCCACAGTATAAACTGGTTCTAACAAACATTTGTCTGTGAGACCTGTGCAAACTCTTTCACAGCCTTTAGTTGTCTTTCTCTTCTTTATGCCTTTCATCATTACATATTCTATAAAAAGCAAGTATTAAAGGACTGGTTCTTGCATGCCTCTGAAGAAAGATTTGAAATACATGTAATAGAATAATTTAAATAATATATATATGAAATGGAATAAAGGTGATCTCAGTGGCTCACAGACTTTTTTAAAAACATTTAAATTCTAACAGGTGAAAATAATAAATTTACCCTTGTTGATATTAATTTTTTTTTCAGGAAGTGGCATGCATCTCAGAAATCCTATGTCTAAAAGCCTTGTCATTTTAAAGTTGTTTTGAAATTAAAGTTAACCTTACTGCCTTAGAGGTAAGATCTTGCCAGCCCAGACACTGGAAATATCAAGTAAATTAGCCGTGGGGATAATTTGAGACAGGAATTATAAAATGTAAATGTCTTTTGGAAAATTCCAGATGAAGTGCCACTCTGATAGGAAAAAATGTTTCAAGTGTTATACAGCAGATGTCAATTTTGACTGGAATCTTGTTCAGAGAAGATAGGTCAGAAGGACAAGTGGGAACTGAATTTTTTTTTTTTTAAAGCATGGAAGACACAGACTTGTGGATCTTTTCCAGGGAAACCTGAAACAATTCCTGCTTTCCTGGGAGTGGTTTTGCCAGGTGCTGGAGGAAATAATAGAAAATTCATTTTTACCATGTATTTCAGACTTTGATTTCTTAAACTTAGACATAGAATATGTGGGAGATTTGATCATAAAGAAGTAAACAATAATCCTTTTCCTCAGAGATAGTAAGTTATATAACAAAAAAACCTTAACTTCTGTGGCAGGTCTTTTTATCAGAAAGTAATGTACAACCTTCATGACACTTCTGCCCAAAAAAAACACTCACACACTATTACTGGAGCTGGAAATACTCCATACTGTACGGAAATTTTTTTTTTTCATATGAAATGGATGGCAACTTTCCAATATCATATATGACCTTCCTAAAAAGCATGGTTTTGGTAAGAAAAAAATCCATCCTTTTTTGCTGATAGCTTTAGAGTTTTTGTTTTATTTTTGACAAATTATACCAATTTCCAAAAGTTAAAACCAAAATGTTGATCTCCCCAGCCCCCCGAAGCATGTCCCTTTGCCTGTCACTGGACAAGACTATGTCTGTTACAGCTAAAACTTTGGGGTCTGATGGGCACAAATTTAGAAAAGTGTCTAAAAATTCTTCTTGGGAAGAAAACAACTGAGGCAATAGAATAACAGACACCTGTAAATTTCTCGTATCCCTCTGTCACCTCTTGCATCCTTACATGACCCTGCTGTAATGTTACAGACTCCCTTCTGCTCACAAGGCGGGAACTGGACTTTCCTTGGGCTGATTTACCACACAGGAAAATCCAACACAATGTCGAGATTGTTCTTTTTGCTCTCTTCCTGCTGGCATACATTAACCTGGTATAATAAAAGATCTATTGAGCTGTACCCAGAAATGACTGATTTCAAAATATTGATCTTTTGCACCAGGGCAACTCTTAACTTCCGCACAGCAAAGCAGGTGAGCAGATTGCCCTCTGCCAGTGACGTTTGTTTGCATTAACCACTTAACAGGACAAAGAGAAGTGTCCTACTCATCACGATGATGTGCATGGCGAGAGGCGGCTTTTCTGTACTTAAAGGTAAGCTGGAATGAACCTCACTCCCTGTTTCTGTCACCTTGCATGAACGTCAGGGCTGGGTTCCTGGTTCGTAACCTTTTATCTCTTTGAAAATATTAAACATAAACCACCCTCTGATAAGCAGTGATAGTGCATTTTGCAAAGGAGTTGTAAAACAGATAAGGCAGTTAAGAAACTTGACTTAAAGTTTCCCCTCTGGCTCAAGGGAACTTCCTGCTCCCTGCACTCAAAATCGGTTCGTAGGGGAGAGAACAACAGTAACCAGCTGAAGGTGTGAGGGTACTACAGCTCTTGAATAATTGCAAATCCTAACTGATAAGAAGTAACAGGAACTGGTGTTTTTATTTCAGCATTTTCTGACCCATCCAACATATAAGTACTGCTTCTTGTCTATTTATGGACCCTTTGGTGAGTAAATGCATTTTCTATCTCTCTGATTGTGGTTATAGTCAATTATCAGCTTCCTACTGCATTAATCTCTGGTCTATTTGCTAGTCATTTGTTACCAAAAGTCTTAAGTGCAATTTGATTCTGATAGACATCACACTAAATGGAGATCAGATTTAGTATCAAAGTTCAAACTAAAAATTGGTTGAACTGGTCACTGATTATATCTTATCTATAACATTCTCAAAGGCCTTGAGGTGGGAGGGACATCATGTCCCAACATTGCACTTGTTTCTTAGAAGTTATGTTTTTGTCACAACATTCCAGATTTTAATGCCTGGTTGTGTAGCTGGAGCTCAGTGCTAACACTCAGCCTGTCTTGACTAGGTTTACTTTGCTATGGTTAACTTAACTGATCATTTACTCAAATATGTTTCCCACTTTTTAAAATAAAAGACAAGGGAGACAAAAGGTTTTGCTGTTTCACTAGGAAGCTGAAATCCACGCAATAGTGTAATATTGTTGCGAAATGTCCTTAGTCTCAGATGAGTCATCACCAAACTCAAGATATTACTAATTTAGGGGTGTAATAACTGCTCTAAGAATGAAATTGTTCCTGCTCTGAGGTGATAATGGATGAATACTAAACATGACCAGAGATGGGAGGGAAACATCTGGATTTTCCTTTGATGCTCAGTGATTCTTCATTGTGTTCTGCAAGTTCTTACAGAGCCAGGACTGGGACTCCGACTGCCTTTACTCACAGGCAGCACAAAGAGCAGCAGCAGGGCACCTCTCCTTGATGACATTTGGAAGGCACGTGGCAGGGACGAGCACAGCTGAGCCTGGCCAGGAGTGCCAAGGAGGGCTGGTGAGGCCAGGGGTGGAGGAAAGGAGGAGTTATTTGAGGTCAAGGGCAGAGGGGAAAAAGAACAGCCCTGGGAATTACAGCAGGAGGTATTCTGTTTGCCACAGTGCCTTTCTATGGGGTTGTTTATTACTATGTAGCATGCAAGAGGGCACATCTTGTATAGTGAGAAGTGAACAGGAATGGCCTCAGTGCAGCATTTCAAGTTTTTAATTAGATTGCCCTTCACTTTTTTATCACATGTTTCAGCAAGAGCCCAGCCTGCGAGTGCTGGCTGAGCAGGCTTGTATATGTGCATGACCCTGCACACTGATAACTCACCAACTTCTTCAGCTTTTTCTCACAATCTTCCCACTGCTGTGTCCTTACTGTTTGTGTTGTCACTGAGCTAAGAAACAGCTTCAGCTACTGAGATGTTTTTCCTTTTTTTTAAACAAATCATGTGGGAGAGTAAATGAAAGATAGAAGGTGACGTTTTCATAAAATGCAGCAGTAGCTCTTCTGCAGTTTAAAGCCTATGCGACGCTTTACAAAATATCCGAGCTTTAAACAGAAGGTATGTCCTGCTGTAGTCTTCCAGGCTTGCCAAGATTTCCTGACCAGTCTGGTACAGTTCTGTGCTTTCTTAAGAAAGGTCAACAGTTTCTCTCATACACCATGACATTAAACAAAATCTGAATAGGTGTGACTCATATTAATAAGCTCTTCTGCAAAATTGGCTTTAACATGTCTGCTAACACCAAAGAAATTCTAGCTCCACTCTTGTGGGAAATTGCCACTCCCAATTAAAAACTTGTATTTCTGAGCTCTAGCCCACACAGATCATCCTCTCAGAAGAAAATAAAATTCTATTGGATTTTGGTTTTCATTTGCTGACTGATGTTTAGTACTATGTACATATCTGACTTTCCTGTCAGTAGAATCTGGGCATTTCACCCTTTCTTTGTATTCTCAAAGCACTTCTATGGATCAGGAAAGGCGTATTTCATAATTCCATGTCATAAATAGATAAATATTTTAAAACTTCAGTAAAATCCTCTCTCTTTTTTTTTAGTAAATAGGAGAAAATTATCTGCCCAAGATCACACAAATAACAGGTTGAAGAGCTAAAAAAGAAAACAAATCACCACTTTCTGGACTATCTCATGTCTAACAATTATTTTCTCAAATATTTAGAGCAAAGTTCTTATCGTCAGAAGCCCAGGGGAGTTATATCATTACAGAAATAAGGGATATAACATAAGGAAAATTTTGGGTGGAGTTCCAGTTTAATTCCCCACATTAGCTTCCTTGAATCAAGGCTCAGTCAACCAGTTCAGTGTCTGATTTGCCTCTCCTGTGAAGCTTCTGGTGAAAGAACTTTAATTTCATTCAGGATTTAATTTAATTCAGATGGTAATAAAATAACACTTCTTAATTTCCATGTTCATGTATCCTCAGTACTCAAAGTTTAAAATACTATCTTAAAGAAAGCTACTTTGAACCTTTGTTTTGCAAAATTTTTAGGAAAGATTTTGGAATGGGGTAATTTGAAGAGCATAAAAATAATCTAGCCACTTGGAGAATATAATTTTTTTAAAGTATTGCCTTTTTGTAGCTATATAAAAAAATTAATTTGCCCACAAAATAATTTTAAATATGTTTTGAAAACTTCCCTGAATTCTGCATTTAGTGCAAGGTGTTCTGACCAAAATTCATACGAAGAGATTCCTTCTTCAGAAAGTGACAACCATCAGGAAATAACCTGAACACTATTCAAATGCCATAGAAATACTGAGTTTGTTATGATGGCATCATTTTAGAAACACTGCATGGATTCTCACTCCTACCATTCACCTGTATGGAATTTTAAAGTTACATCATGCTTTATACTGTCCCTGTGATACTCAGAAATAAAGCCAAGAAAAGCAAGATATACTACTCTCCTTAAATCTCTACTCAGCTAGTAACTCTTTTTTGGCAGTTACAGTGGTAAAATTATGCTATATTTGTGTAGATGAATTTCATTATTTTATTTATGTTAAATCTACCTTAATGGGTAGGATAAGTCTTGACCATAATAGCGCAATCTCTCATTTTCAATGAGGATATTTTATTGAAGACATTAACAAGAGCAAATTATATCCAAAACAGTAACATTTCTGGTTTTTTATAAAAGAGGCCAACAAAGCAGGAGAAATTAATATATTTTTTTAAAATTGTGGACTTAGCGAATCTCTTTTCATGTCTGTGTCCATTCTCACAACAAGCCACATTATTTTTCTGCATGTAAATACTCAAATTGCTGAATGCAAGTCCATAATATTTACCAATGTCACAAGTCTTTTTCAGTGTTGTTGGTTACTTTAAACTCATGCTATTTCCAAAACACATGTTGGCATGTAAGATGAAAATCATCAGAAGCAAACATCCACAAGCACAGCTTTTTATAATGCAAGGCTTAACCAAGTCAGATCCTCTTTTTTTCTGAAAGAGTGAGCCTTATGTATTGAGTCTCAGACAGCAAGAGACACAGTTATCTTAAGATCAACTTAATTTTTTGCTCTCCAAGAGAATGACAACTAAGACTACTGTGATTCCTCCAGTGTAACGTTTCAGGGGAATGGTAGAGCTGAATGGATTATGGACTTGGTTTATTTAAACAAAACACATGCTTACTGAAAGTTTTGACCATCCTGAACCATCATCATTCCAGGCTTTCCCCTGGGGAAAAATGCGTTAACATTTGCAAAAACACAGTGACATCGGCTTACATTCAGTGCTGGGCACCATTCCCACCTTCAGACACAGCATTTCAGATGTCTACTTGTAGAGATGTCCTACTCCCACTACTGTTAATGAAGATGTAGTCCATAGAGTGAGATATCCAGAGTGAAGGGAACTGGTCAGATCACCTTAAAATAGGTGCATTATTGACTAGACTACTGTTGACTCTAATGGGAATTTGGACATACAGTTCATAGGCAGGCATCTCCATGTGGTCACATAAATGTATCTGAGTCTGTCGGCTGAATTCCATTCCCAATGTAGGGAAGAGGCAATTTTATGAAGAGGATTTTAATTGTCCCTCACTGGCAAGGAGAATTTGCTTATCACCAGTGTCTAATCTTCCCTGTAAAACCTCTTCCTGCTGTGTACATAATTGGATAACGTTAACTGGACCAAAACCAGGACTCAAAGTGCCCTGCCTAGTATTGGGCATCCCACCAGCATGACTGCAACTTCTCTCTCCTGCAGCAATGAGACTTGCATCCTGGCACTGGGGCACCCTTTTCCTCTGAGAGACTCAGAGCCACACTCGTGACCCATATCCAGCAGAGCAGCAATTTAAATGTTGTGCATCCCACAGAATGCTGAGCTGCTGGTAGATAAGAGCTCCTTGCCCTCACCCTTCATTGTTTTTAGCACTTCAGTAAATTTTGCCTTTGTCTCGTTCCATGGATGAACTTTTATGTGCTTTTGGCAAGTGTGGGATTATTCCCTGTTGGATTCTGATTAAGGCTATGATGGGTTATTCTGGGGTCTTTGGCTGGAAAAGACACAATAATAGTTTCCTTGATTTAAAAAACCCATAAATCTCTGAGTTCTCAGGAGAAATATCTGGGTTTTGAGCTTATTCATTTTCATCAGGTCTATAGCTAGGGCAACATTTCAGAATGCTGTATTCCATGACATTACAGTACAAATGCCTTGTAAAACTGATAAATGTTCAGATTGTGTCTTTTTATTGGTTATAGGATAGCATCCAATATAAATAGCAAAAAAAATCCAATGCTTTTGCTGTGTGAAGCACGTTTGGTTTGTAAACCAGGCAGAAACACCAATTAAATGTAGTGGTTTTGTTTGCATCTATTAGTTACTCATTTACTTCTGTGAGATAACAATTAGAAGAAGGGCAAAAGCAGGCTCAAAACATAAAAGAATTTATAGAATTTTATTACTAACAGAATTAAAAGTAAAAAGAAATAATAAGAAATTAAAGTAAAACCCTGGTTTTTTTCCAGCACCTCTCCCTTCTACCCAACTTGCACAAAGGATAACAAATGTGATTTTGGACAGTGTTTCAGTTCTTAAAAGTCTCCTTCTTATGCTTAATGAAAAAAGGATTTCTTCTGCTTCACGTGGTTCCCAAACTGCCACCAGAAACAGACCCACCCAAAACCCACTGCAGTGAGAAAACATCTCTTTTTGTGAAAACCTCACAGTTTACTCACACTGCTATGTGGGATATATGTGGGATATGCTATGGACCATCACGTGGGGTTATTAGTCTCTCAAAGATGAGTTATTCTGGCCTGAACACAAAGGCTTTTCTTCTTCACAAATTTCTAAAAGCCTTTCACTGCTTCTATATAGCCTGGCATAGGCAAATCTCACATCTTCACAAGCCACAGCATGAATTTCCCATCTCCCCATATACTTTAAAAAGAGTGGATTAAAGAGATTTACAATTTGTGACATTACAGTCTCTTGCCACGGCCTACAAGAAGCATTTTTAAGTTACGCGCCAAAGCGCCTTCTCTTTTTTTCCTGCCGCCATTTTCTGCTTCATCTCACGTGACTTTACTTTTTCTCTGACGTTGATGCTTCTATGTTGAAGAGCCAATTTTTTTTTTAAGGCTTTACTTTGGAGATAAGCCCCTTTCCCTTCATGCTGCTGGCTGCTTGGTGTTTTGCTCAGTTTTATGCAGGCTGCGTTGGTTGCAGAAAGCTGTATCAGCTTCCGCCGGGTGTGCGCGGAGCCACGTGACGGGAGGAGGAGAGCCCGCCAATCCTTAGAAGCTGCTCCGGGTGGTCTCGGCTATGAAGCAGCTGTAGTTGTTTCTTAGCCGCCCGTGGCTTTGAGGGGGTTCTCCCACAGCGCCCTGGGGAGCCCATGCCTTGGCACCAGGGGAGGGGGGGCCCAGGCCCGCTCCAGAGGGGGAGCCCAGGGCCTACTTCTCCCCGCCTCCCCTAGAGAGAGATGGAACTAAACAGGGGTCCCCGCACCTCCGCGGGGTTTTATATACTCAAAAGCGCATTGGACCAAAAACCCGTCAATCAACTCAGCTCCAACCCTCTAAACTGTGACAGTGGTTGAAAGCTCCTCCTGATCGCTCTCTTGGACATATGGTAAGAATTTACTTGCAATGCCTTAAAAGCTTTTCTGAATGACATTAAAAAGGGAAACACACAGTGCATACTGACTTCAAGGATATTGGGTAATGGGTAGTACAGCTGGGATCTTCTAATTATTTCCATAAGTATCAGTTCATCAGAATAGTACAACTGGGTCATAGTGAATGACACAAATTGTTGTAGGGAGGAGCGGGATGAAAAAGTCTGGCTTTTTGTTTACCTAAACAAATTTGTATCCCTTAATAAATCAAAGCAATATTTGAGTAGCAACCATATTAAAACCTAATTTCATCTTGTTCTTTGAATTTACTTTTGGTGACACTGATCCCAAATAGTTACTTTTTAGAATGTCTATTTTACTATCATTCTGCAATGCAGCTAAAGATCCCTTAAAATGAAGTATTACTTCTCTGAAGGTAGTTATTTTATGAGCCAGTTAATTAAGTGATGCACTACCTGAATTTATTCCTGTACTAAGTCATTAATTAGACAATTGTGAGATCATTCAAGATCTTCAAATAGCTTTTAGTAGTAGATAGAGATAATTTGACATCCTTTTGAAAAGAATAAAGGGGAATTAAAAAACAGTTACCATTATTTTTTAGTGTTCCTATCCTTTCTCTTTATCAATATATTTCAAAACCTAGTCTCTGGAAACCTAATCTTTCTTGGCACACTGCTGCTAATTTGAAAAGGTTAACCATTTCCCAAATCTTTAAGAGCTATTCAGGCGTGTTCTTGTGCATACCTTGGAAACATCAAATTCTACTTGAAAGTGAGTATCTTTCATCAGACCTTTTTGTCAGCCGTGTTAATTTTGATCCAACCAGAAGTCCTTTGGAGTTCTCGTAGTCTGTTTAGAAAGTGGTACAACAGAAGGAAAGTTTGGTGAGAGCCCAGGCACGACTGTGCAGTGATGCGTACAGAAATGTACACTTACATAACTAGTTTAATATTGCAAACAGTTAGAGCTAAAAGTTCAGCCCTGCATGAAAACAGTACAGAGAGTCCCGATCTAGAGTTTACATCACAACAAAACCCGGGATCTGTATCTCACTAGCCCCTTTAGTTGCCTGAGGACTCCTCAGTCCATGTGAAGGACTTCCTTCATTCTTGGAAGTGTGAATTGTTAAAGATTACACTGGACAAAACATGCTCCTAAACTCTGTTCACCTGTCAGCTGAAGGACTGGGTTGGGAATTTATGGGAAAAAGATGTAGTTTTAGATCCCAGTCTGCACAGTATGCAGATAACTCAGGTTAGTGAATACTGCTACTTCTCAAGGTGGAAGGTAGAAGAAGTCAGGCAGGGAGATTGTAATGATACCTGAGAGACTACCTACTCAAAAGGGAAGAAAGTTTAGAAGATCCTTTTAATCTTCCTTTTAAGCACTGCAGTTTGACTAAGTCAGCTTTGGGACATGGAGTTCTCACACTGCCTCTCACCACAATTTATCTACCTGTGCAACAAACGGGTGTGACACTTTGTTCCTCCCCTCAACCCTGTCAGTCTAGGTACCTCTGAACCAGAACTCAGTGCCATGGTAGCCAGCATCAAGACTAGCAACCAGACACTGCAGTCTGAAATGCAGGAACCTCCAGCTGGCAGAAATCCTACTGCTTTTGTCTCAAATGCCAAAATATTTTTCCTCAGAAGAGAATACAGCCAAATACATGTGAATGGTCTGTCATGGAAAAAACCTAACTGCCCTGAGGCAAAACAATATTGTGACCACATAACACAACTTTATGAGCAGAAGCAACAGCTTCTCTAATTGGAGAGATTTAAGCTGAGTCTATAATTAAAGGTAATTTATTTTGGTGATCAATTGTAATTTGCATACAAGTAGTACAAAGCAGCTGCCTTCAGAAATTTTCCTATCTCCTCTATTCTGAGACAATTTCTTATTAATCCTAGGATGCCTTTTCCTAGGACTCATGTCCTCAGGGACCATATACCTCAGAGGTGACTATGAGATGTGATGCTAGGGGCTAGCTAAGATTTTTGACACCTAAGGCATGCCAAAAGAAGTGGGAACTTTTAAACAAAGGAAAAACGTAGGTTTGAAATGAGGGAAGTGGTGATACCAGATGCACAGGCAGGTGCTGTGTCTCAGAAAAGGGGACAGCTATGGTGTGCAGCCGGGTGGGGGAGCAGATAGGAAAAACTGTGATTTAGGAAAAACTATGCTCCTGAACATCAACACCAGCTCAGTCCAGAGACAGCCACTCTCTCCATCATTCGAGACTTGTCCATATACGTTATTTAAATATGAAACCCACAGTTATTTGTCTCAAGAGTTTTATTTTAGGTGGGGTTAAATGCTTTAAATGTGTCTTCATGACTTTTTTTCTGCCTCTGCATTTTAACTTCCTCTTTCCTAAATTAAATAGTAACAGTGGAAGGTTGCTGTCTGCACACATCTTTAAAAAACTTTTAAAAACCTTAATTTTTATCATGGCCTGTCCTGACAAGGGAAAAAATCAGTGATGTGCTCATGAGTCATGAAGTGCACGCTCAGAGAGATGTTTACACTGATTCCTTTAAATGCAAATTACCACATTCACTGACCCTTGGGAGCATATAAACATTTAATCAGAACATCTTCCGGTAGTAAACACATGCTACGTGTATGAATAACACCCATTTGATTCAGTCATGTTATTGAAATTATATATATGTACAAAATGCTATGTTATTGGAGGATGAGAGAGTAAAGTAAAAGAGAGAGGTCCTTGCCCTCAAGATTTGGCATTGTGTTGAGAAATACAAATATTTAAAAGAAAGTAATTGTCTCTTGGTAATTCTGTTTGAGAGTCTGAGACTAAAAAGTGAACTGAAATTCTCTGTTCTGCTCACATCCTGTCCAGCACTATGCAGCACATTCAAAATGTTGTTCAGTTCAAAGATGGGAGCGTGGCTGGTGCTATCCCTGTAGTAGAGATATCTGCTATTTTCTCCACATTTTTGTATTGTGAACTGCTGATGATTCACTATCACCTAACTTTTTGATGTGAGATGGGATGGAGTGCTTTAATAATACCTTTCAGAAACAGAAAGGTTTTATTTCACACAGCTTTGTTCGTCCCAGGGTTATATTCATGAGACACTATGAAATTGTACCAGTGAAAAAAGTTATGTCTACATTGCAAAAAATATATCCATTACCTGCAGAAGAGGTCCATAGGTGGTTTTAACAGCTTTTATCCATTTTGCTCAGAAATAGCCCCTCTGGATGGCCACATTTCTATGGAATACTGCTTAGCATGAGTCTCCTTGGCATCTCATGGTGGCACACCGAAAACTCTAAGACAAACTCTTTGCTTCCTTTAACTGTCCAGTCGTGCTAAATGAGTGCTGAGCTGTGCCACAGTGGGGTTATATGGAATATATATGTTATATGGAAAGAAAAAACACAGAGAAATATTTTTGTAGGCCAAAGTTAAAGATGCTCCATGCTCCAGGTTATAGCGTGTCATTTCAGAAATGAAGCCACAAGGACAATGTTCCAGGACTGCAAAAGATGGAAAGAACCAAAAGTGTTCTATAGAAAAAAGCTCTTGGGAGTAAACTCGGAAATAAACTACTCCTAAAACCAAACCCCAAATTCATCTGGAAGTGAAATAACTGATATGCTCCAAAAAGAAGCCTGAAAATGTATATTAATTTCAACGGGCCATGTCAATGACCACTCCAGGGTACAGACTAGGTTGTGAAGTCACTGCCATCTGTCCACTCTCCCATCTTGCACCAGCGGAAACCTTCACCAAAACTGTTGCCAGCTGTTCCACAGACTCTGTTTATTGCTAAACTCATGTCTTTTATCACAATACAACTCATTTGTGCTTAAACCACTTTTGTTTTGTTTTACCCTTCAGTATATTTATCAGCACAACAGAGAAAATAGAGCTGATGAAGATCTCAGAAGACAATTTCATCTTTCCCCAGTCTTCAAGGCAAAATCATCTATACCATTTTTTCCCATGTAGACAAAATTGCTTGACTTTAAAAGAAAAAAAGAAAAAATCGAAAGTCTAGACATCAAGAGTTTCATCAGTTATCTGGCCCAGCTAAAAGCATTCTGGTTTTTTCTTTCTTATTGTAATTCAGTTCCACGGTAGCTATGGAAGACACTGGATTCTTCTGGTTTTGCAAGAGTCTCTCAGATTTTTCTAGAATCCATTGCATATTTTCCACTATACCAAACCCAATTCCACCTGTGTTTCCTCAAGGGTCGTATCTTTTATATACCTTCAGTTTCACTTTCTTCCTTAATTCCTATCACCCACATCTCTCTTGAACCAACCAAAATTAGACACAGCATTCCAGCTGAGGACTTGACAGTGCTACACAGAGAAAACACTGCTCCGTATGTTTCACATGTGACTCTTGTGTGCTTTTGTGAATTTTGGTTTTTTTTATCTCAGTTTGACAGTGTTAGTTTCTTCCAGTTTTCCTTCCAGTACATCTCCCAGATGCTATTTTGCAGACAAGATGCCTTCCCATCTTCTACTTATTAATAGATTATTCCTACACAAGAATCTTATGCTTCTGCATGAACTGTTCTCTTATTTGTGTTTCAAGTTCATAACAAGTTTCTATTAATTATCAACACTTTTTATCCCTTTTGCCCTTAGACTGCCTTTCCATGAATAACAATAATCCTATTGAGTAAAAATAAGCCTAT
Source organism: Oriolus oriolus (assembly GCA_013400235.1). Classification (NCBI taxonomy): domain Eukaryota; kingdom Metazoa; phylum Chordata; class Aves; order Passeriformes; family Corvidae; genus Oriolus; species Oriolus oriolus. The sequence goes on from VXBT01009348.1 coordinate 1,452,570, forward strand.
ATTCAAATTTTTGTTTATTCTCTTATCATTCCTCTCTTTTTCTCTAAAGACCCATAAACTACAGAATATCACCGTCTCTTTTATGCAAATCTCTTTCCTTGATCTCATTCCATTTCTCAGGATGAAATGTAGAAAAGCCCATCTCCAGTTACTTCTTTCGACTCTTGAAAGAAGATTCTGTTCTTGGCACTTTCCAAGAATTTAAGGGGCATTTTTTACCTCTTGTCTCTGTTGCCCACTTAATACTCCTGAACTGCTGGCTGAAAACTCATTGTTCTGTCTTTCTCCTGATACAGGACAGAAGGCCCTAGAACTAATAACTTGCTTACATAAGGCAGTTCCTCCTCCCTTTCCCTTTCTTTCCTCCCTGTCTTCCTGAAATATAACAACATCCAGTCCCCTGAACTATATGGATCTTTACCCTCTTAAGTCACCATTTTCATAATGTATGCAATTTTCTTGTTCAAGGCATACAAAGTTTTCAGCAGAATGACTGCCTTCTTTGCTTGATACGATCTTACTACTTGTCTTACTCTATTACTTAGAAGGAAAAAAGAAGAAAAAATCTCTTTTATAAAAAGCAATGAACCATATTGGCTTGATTTTTTTCTTTTAAGATAAGAAGAATTATAGTAATTCTGCCAAATTCTTCACAATTATCACTTGTCTCCTAAACCAGACCTGCAAACTTCATAGGCAAGAATAAAATGCATTTCCTTGTTTTTATTCTTTGAGAAAATGTGTACTACAGAGAACTTGTAGTTCAAACTATTTCAGCATTCATGAATTCTTGCAAGTTGTTCTGTTTAAAAACTGTTATAAATAAATAGCTATCTTTGATGTTACTGTTTAGTTAAAAGGATCAGATGTGTTCCTGCTCCCCAGTTTCTGGGAAACCACAAATAATGGTTTTGTTTGGTTACAGCATTAGGACTTCTGGACAACATAACTCAGTCTTTCTCAGAAAGTTGAAGTGTTGGGACATATTTCTTTATCTGATTTAAAATTATTCCAACATTCACCTCTGCCCAGACCTTCTCCCTTCACTGCACCAAATCTCCAATAGCTCTGCAGTTGCCAATGTTACAGCACAATACCTGTAATATTGTTTCAGTTTGGAGAATTACAACTATTACAACAATTCAGTTATCTGCTTCCTTTATTAAACCACTCCATTTATGCCCACCAAAATTCAATCTCCTAACTCCAAGTACAGTGCCATGACTACAGCTACTCACAGTGATGATTAACAGTATTACTGTTGAGCTTCAGCACAGTACATATGTCACTGTACTGCTGTGGATATGTGGGAGTGGATTATAACTAATGGCCCCCCAAACCCTGCAATAGAAACCCAATTTTTCGTCTGATTGCCAACAAGTAAATGAGAAACCAGGACTTTCGTATCTTAAAGTGATTGTCAAGTCCTTTCTGGCTGAATCTCAGGTGACATAAGCAAAAGTCACAAAGCAACAGAAACCAAAGTGCAATACAGTCTTTTGTAGCTCCACACTGTGAATTATAGCCCAGCATGAAATATGAACGTGATCAGCTGTAATTAAGGTAGTGAGTCAAACACTAGCCCTGACTTCCCACAAGTGGTTTCTGAGTGCAGAGAGGTGTCTTGCTAGTGTTCTTCTGGTCTGTTGGAGAAATCAAAAAGTGGTAAAGAGCCTGTGAAATACCTATAAAATACAGTACACCTTCTTTGTATTTGACTGCCATTTTGAGGAAATGTTCCAGTAAAGCTGGGTGTCTCTGGTTTTGCACATCATGCATTGCATTCTTTTCAGGGTTAATGGTTTTCTTGGGGAAACAAGTTCTCATTTTCAGCTTGTGTTACAGGATGTTTCTGGGAGGGTGTTTCGTTTGCTTGTTTTTAATAATGTGTTTATGGATAACAGCTTTTTAAAGCAGATATATTTTCTAGTCCATTATGGCTGGTGTTAATTAATGATACTTGACTGTGTCTAATGTTACTCTTCCTGTCAGTGACAACATTTGGACGGATGAACCAAACACATGGAGGCATGGGCGTATACTGGCTGTTTGGAATAGAATAGTTTTCAGATACATCTAGTATTTTCCAAAGATAGAGGATATTTTTGGATAAAGGAAGAAATAGTATTTCTTCTCCAAATTGCATTATGATGCTTTTATCTTAATGTGTTCATCCCAAAATTACAAGGGCGTAATTGTACAATTTTTTGTGTTGCTCCTTTCCCTTCTATTGATGGGAGTCTTCTCTTACACATGTATTTTAGTCCAGAACTTTTGTTTCTGCAAAAATATCAGAGTATATTGATTTATATTTTATTTAAGCACAGAGTGCCTAGCTGTAACTGGACTATGAGCTCATGTTTCTCAGTAGGTTTGATGGGGAATATTTTTCCAGAAGACCATTTCTTATTCCTTCTTTTGTTCATTTTCTCTTTAATCTCTTTGTTTATAGCTTGGGTGGGGATTTTTTCCCTCTTGAAGATGCTCGTTAACTTGCATAGAGCGTGGCATCCCTTCCAAAGGAAGAAATGGGGAGAGGAGGAAGAGAGCAGGAAACAAATTCCTGCTCAACACCCTTTGATTCTTTTTTCTGCATGGTTGGTTCTTTGCTCTGCTCTTCTCTCACACCCTTTTTGGACCGACTCTTCTGTGCAGGGGAACTCTGAGGCACCTTCTTGCTGGGCCTGTGGTGTGTAGAGCAAAGGATCTGAATTGTGATCGACACTTCATTGTTACTGTGTGTGAATAACTGACAATGAAGCTTTGAAAAGTGAAACTTTGTGTTTTGGAGGTATTAAACACTCCCTAGCTGCCAGTGATGCTGAGTATGATGTGTGAGTATTTCATAGCTCTGAAATCTAGTCCTAGTGATTTTTTTGGGTTCATGCTACCTCCATTCTTGTACTTTGCTATCTATGTACTCTCAATCCCACACCAGGAGTTTGCTTTCCAGGTGGGATGTCCCTCTGTCTAAAATTTTGTATGTAAAGATAGTTTCTTCTAAAAATAACAGTTTATGATCAGTTTAAACAACAAACTGAGATGTGGTAAGGATATGTTATCACTCTCGTTGAGATGACTGAGAAGAAAACCTGTTACCTGTGGTGAAGGAAATACTGCATAAAATTGTGAGTCCTGAGGCTGAGACAGTGAAGTAATTTCAGCTTGCTGTTCTGTCTCTTCCAAAATTCTGTAAATTTGTATTCTTCATGGCAGCAGAAGCCAAAGCCCTTCTTAAATTTTTGAAACAGAGAACAGATGTGTATGTGCATAATGCAGTCTTGACACTGAGCTGCAGAGGCATAGAACCATTCAGGTTTGGAAAGATCTCTAAGGTCATTGAGTCAGGCTATTAACCCAGCACTGTCATGTCCACCACTAAATCATGTCCCTAAGTGCCTCAGCTGCACACATCTTAAATGCCTTCAGGGATAGTGACAAAACAACTTCCCTGGGCAGCCTATTCCAATGCTTGACAACATTGGTGAAGACATTTTTCCATAATATCCAAACTAAACCTCCTCTAGCACAACTGAAGGCCACTTCCTCATCCTGTCACTTGTTATTTTGGAGAAGAGGCGGTACACACCTTGCCACAACCTCCTTTCAGGAAGTTGTAGAGAAAGATAAGGCTCCCTTGAGCTTCCTTTTCTCCAAGCTGATAAAAATTACCAATCTATAAATATATAAAATATGTAAAATATAAGTAAGTAATATAACTCCTGGGTTATATAGATAACAAAGATAACAAAGTACTAAAAAAGTCATAGGTCTGACGCACAGGAATTTGACTCTCCCTGAACATACAGGATTCCAGTGGCCAGGAGACAAAAATACCCAGTAATGCTTTTTCTTCTGAGGTTGTTTCAGAGTGTCATGATCAATGTGTGCAACATGAACATAATCTCAATACTGAGTGGAAGGCGGAAAAGGGAAGCTTAAATTAGGCCAAGTCCTGAACTTGTTACTTGAGAGAAACTTCAGCTGAGTAACTAGTTTAAACATCTGGGACTCTTCTTTGGGATACTGGCATTTGAGTGGATGGAAGAACAGCTAATAGTTTATATATCATGAACACCAGAGGCATTACTGAAAGCAGATTATATAGATTATAATATGTGCCAGTGGGGGAGCTGAAGAACTGTTATTTTTAAGCTTGTGCAGAAAACCTGATTTGTTTGCCTGATTTCTTCAGACAAGGGAGAAAAATACCACATCAACAAAACCAACCACCACCCCCTGAACTAACCTGAAACAAAAACCAGTCTTATTCCTGAAAAAAAACCAAAATCCCACACAAATTGTGGGGAAGAGGAGGGAACCAAATAAGCAAAACCTTTTGCTTAGCTTCTCTAAAAACAATTTTGAATTTAGCTGGCTTCGGTTGTTATGTCATTTAGAAGTGGAACACAAAAACCTTTATTTAATAACATTTCACAGTTGAAATTCACCAGCATATCTTTACTCTTAGTTGAAATTCTCCAAGTGCAGTGATGCAACTTCCCAAATGTGGCAGGACCTTGCAGATAGCTTTCCCAAGCCTGAATGTTTCCCTGGACAAGTGACTGTTCGAATACCCCCTCATCTCTGCTTAGCAGCTGAGTTTTCTAAGCTTAAATTTGTCTAGTTTTAGCAATGGTGAGACTCTGTGTCCAATTCTGGGCTTCTCAGTAGAAGAGAGACATGGAGCTTCTGGAGCAGGTCCAGCATAAGGCTATGAGGATGATGAGGGAACTGGAGCACCTCATGAGGAAAGCCTGAGGGAGCTGGTCCTGTTTAACCTGAGAGGGATTTTATCAATGCCTGTGAGTATCTGGTGCCAAGGGGACAGAGCATCTCTTCTCAGTGATGTGAGGCAATAGAACAAGGGGTGACCAGCAGAAACTGGAACATGGAAAGCTCCATCTGAACATGTGAAAGAACTTCTCTGTTATGCAGGTGACCAAGCACTTTAACAGGTTTCCCAGAGAGGCTGTGGAGTCCTCCTTGGCTAGAAATATTCAAAATCTGTCTGCACCAATCAATCCTAAGTAATGTGTTCTAGATGACTCAGCTGGAGCAGGGAGGTTGGGCCGGATGACATCCTGTGGTCCCCGTCTAACATTAACCCTTCTGTGAGACTCGGGATGGAAGCGATGCTCCGGCAAGGGGCTAGCGGGCTCTCCGTGGGCTCGGAGACCCTCGGGCGGCTTCCGAGGGGCCGCAGCAGGCAGGAACCGGCCGGCATCCCCCTGTGGGCCCCTTATCGTGGGCGGCTCTGCCTGGCTGCGGCACCGACCTTCACCTGCAACCCGAGCCGAGGGCGGGCGGTGCCGCCGCTATAAAGCCCAGGGCGGGAGGTGGGGATCCACCCCGTGGGGACCGGACCGGGCTGAGCGCACTCACGAGGGGGGCAGCGTGGGCTGTGGAGGTGAGCTGAAATAACGGGAGGGGAAAAGCACAGTCAGAAATCGAACAAAGAGGTTGTTTGGGTTCTTTTTATTTTTCTTTCTTTTTTCTCATATGTGAGGTTGATTAGGCATTTTCTTGTCAATGCTATTTTAGGGTATGTCAGATTCACGTGTGGCTTTTTCCTTAGGATTTTGTTGTTGTTGTTGCTTGGTTTCTTTAACCAGTATATTTGATAGATCAAGAAGAAAAGCCTCTGGCTGCTTAGAGCGTCAGTCGATTGCTGCCTCTAAATGTATGCTAGTACCACATGGTGTAACAAGTGCATGTCTTTATCATCGTACTCGTGACCATGTTATGACTGTTCAATTAGTTCTAATCAAACATAAGGTAATGAAGGAAATTATCTATTCTATAACAGATCGTTCACAATAATTTTTATATGGATGATCTCAGGATTTAGCATAAAAGACTACTAAAATAGGCTACTGAGCTCAGCCCCCTTGTAATAGTGTGCACTGTTCTTAATATCTCATTAACAGTAGTTCTTTTTTCACGCTGTTACCTATTTTTTTTTCTTTTTAGTCTTTCCATTTAAGTAAAATAATGTTGAGACCAAAATGTAAAGAGTCATGGAAAAAACCACAGATTTGAACTCTTTAAATATTTACTAAATCAAAGTGTTTTGTTGGGGGGGGGGTTATTGCAGGTTCTAATTAATGTGACTCTCTCATGAGTATACAACAAAAAGAACAATGAAGGACTACTCTGCAAATTCCACAGAACAGGACCTCTCCAATCCTGGTAAGAAGGAACATCACACGTGTGTTTGAAGATTATTTTCCACGGACTTGAATCTAAAGAACACTTTAAAGCTCTCCTGATTGCTGTAGTGGTTTTGTAGGAGGTAACATGATGAGTTTCCTATGGCTGAGTGAATTAAAGCCACACCTGTAAAACATTTTCTGAGTGAATCATTCCATCAAGTTCAACAAAATTCTTTTACATTGGTAAAACTCTTCAGGAGGGTCCTAGCCTGGGCACAAAAATTTTCCTGAGGTAAGCTGGAAGCACATTATTGCTTTCAAATGGTTGTCTAAAAACATCATTATAGGCTGACTAACATTAAAACAGTATGTAGAAAATTCTATTCATAGTGAGTCAGCAGATAAGGTAAATGTAAATTGGGAGTGGCTGGTGAGGGGAGCACCTTTTCTCCTCTTGTTTTACAGCTGGCTCCCCACTGTGGTTACTTGTCAGTTTCTTTCTATATTTACATCTTATTTTATGCACTTAGAACTATAAGCTTCCTGGGTAGGATTACTCTTTCACATACCCTCTTGAAGCCCCTAGCACAAAGGAAGTGAGACATGTAGCAACTACTTCAAGAGAATAATGAAGATGGTTATTAGAGTCAAGGACATGACCCTGCAGTTAATTGCCATCTCTTCTGTGTTACCTACAGCAATTATAACCTTCACTGTAGGCAATTCCACTCATTTTGTTAGGACTTCTCCTAATTTGCATGCAGTTGCGCAGGTGTTTGAAGGAAGAATTAACTCTTTCTTTTTCTTTTAGTCTTTGATAATCTTTCTGTATAAATATATTTTAATTATAAAAATGAAGTTGTTTCCATCTCAGAAATGGACATGGAAGCTTTTTCCTGGAATAAAGGTGAACTGAAGAGAGAGAGCTTGGTGAACTTTTCTTAAAACCTCCTCTAGAGAACATGAGGAAAAATTAGTCTTTAAATGCAAAAGGATCAGCAGTTAAAGACACAAGAAAGTAGTACAATAGATGGATTATTATGCTAAAAAAAGTCTTCTTTTTATTTCACAGAATCTGGAAGCAAGGGGTGTGATGATCCTTCTTCCCAGCATGAAGAACACGTAGAACAAAGTGACCAGCTAAAGCCCAAGAAGAAAATGTAGGGGTTTTTTTAACTTAAATTAGTGACTGGTGGTGTAACTGGGTGTATGGGGAAGTGAGAGGGGCAGGGGAAGGGAGGAGAAGAGCTTAAGACAGCTTTTCTAACAAAACCCTCATCTTAATTAGTCTTTTGTATTTTACTCTAGGAAGGAAGGTGAGAAGTCAGAGAAACGAATGGTTGGCATTCTCGAGTTGGTTAGTGTCCTGTTCGATGGTCTGCTTTACACTTTCTTTATTTGGCATTGTGAGTTGTTTACGAAGTGCAACTAATAGGCAATCAAAAACCTGAGAAGAAGCCTGAGTCCTACTGATTCTAGACCTCTTAAAGTTTTGCCCCTTATGTCACATTCCCCCCTTGGTAGATTGTGAGTAGCGACAGCAGTTCAACCTTAGTGCTGTTGGAAGATGAGGCTGGTTTAGGACGTGTATTTCACAGGCCCTTGCCTTGGGTCTGTTCATAAAGGGCTTATCCCGTGTTTGACACCTGGGGGACCTGCTCTCTGAGAACCAGTGATATGGTTTTGTGCCAGTTTTCTGTAGGACAGCTATTCCCAAACCAAAATAGCTCTTACGTGTGGACTTGCTTACTCTGAAATAAGAAAAGTTTTATTCTTCTCTGGTTTATTCCATGTGTATTTACACTTTATGAGATGGTTAGGACAGTCAGGAATAAAATGGTCTGATTTCAGATTAACCAAATCCCAGGATATCTACAGCAGTTTAAATTCACATCTTTCTTTAAACCAAACAAAGCTTCAGGGGTAGACAAGCCTTAAGATACAATCTGTCTCTGCTGAAAACGTTTTCTACTGGTAGGTATAAGCCAGGTGCTGGTCAATAACTCACTCTTGTTTACATTGTAGAGGCATTATCTTAGTAAATATGTAACTTAATGGAACACAAAATACAATATATTCTACAAAGGTCATCATCACTTGCAAACATGTAGGTTTTTTCCAAATTGAGAATCTGTGTCCTGCCAGTATTCTCTTAGCAACCTGACTACTGATTTTAAAATGTGTGGACTGCTACAAAATCCTTATGTACTGAGTTTACCTTCAGTTGGAATGTTGCTACTTAGAATATGTGGATGAAGCATATTCTGCAAGTCTGCTGTACTGCAGCAAATTCATGAACTGTCAGGTGTAATGTCACATTTTTCTCTTTTTTTTAATGCTTACGTAGTTTCGCTATGCTGACGGGGTGGATGTCCTGTTGATGGTAGTTGGTTTGGTCGCAGCTGCTGCAAATGGTACTGGACTGCCACTTATGATCATTATCTTTGGAGAGATGACAAACAGCTTTGTGCTAAGTGGCGTGGAACCCAATGGTAAAAAGTTAAAATTAGATTTCTCCACATATTGGTTGTGCTTTGCTACTGAGGCTAAGATTCCTTTCCCCTGCCTACTGTGTACTGGTACATATGTAAGGGAGTATATGGTGTGCAACACTCATCCTGCTGGAAATAACCCAGTCACTTCAATCAATCTTTAATGACTAGACTAGGGCAAAACCAAAGCATTGGGTGTGCACTTTATGAGTGAACTTTGACTTTGTTGAAATAGTAGGGAGGATGACCAACCTCAGTTATCAGGGACTAATTCATTAGAAATAAATGTGTATTTGCCAAATCATTTTGTATTTGTTTGCATTGCGAGACCCCACTTGCAAAATACGAAACATTCCCAAACTGATGATAACACTTCCACAAATATTCCTACTTTTTATTTCCCCTTCACAGGTACTTCAGTAAACAGTTCCAGCTGCCCATCAGGTTCAGGTGTGGATATAGAAGGTGAAATGACAAAGTAAGAGTCTGTAGTTATCCTGTTAACAAAGTATTGGAGGGTTTTCTTTTACTGTGTTATCTGTTTGAGCAGAATCCAAATGTTTGCCTTCTCAAAAAGGCTTCCCAATAATGCATCACAGGCTTCAGTATTTACTTTGGTGTGATTAATGAAGACTAATTGCTGCTATGTGTGTCTAACTTCTCTCACGAGATACAGTGGGATCACATGGGCTTTTGTTCCCTTGTCCCAGGTTTGCTTACTACTACGTGGGAATTGGCTTTGCTGTGTTGATCCTGAGCATCATCCAAGTGTGGACGTTTTTGGTTACTGCTACACGGCAAACAGCAAGGATCCGGCAGAAGTTCTTTTTTGCAGTGCTCCATCAGGAGATGGCTTGGTTTGATACTACCCAGATAGGAACATTGAACACCAGACTGACAGAGTGAGGGCTCTGCTTTTTTTTTTACGCATACACACCCCCAACTATGGCATTTAAAAGAAAACTGCCATATATCTCGGCCTATAGAGAGTTAAAAAACCTAAAACCAGAAAATTCCACCAAACCTAAAGTATGAAATACTACGGCTCAAAGTGAGAAATTCGTTATCCTTTTCAGCTTCATTTGTGCAGTTTGTGATATGTGCATTGCAAGGGTTTTTTTCCATGAAATGCCTGACATTGGCTTTCTAAAGTCCATGAAGTACATGTCAGCCAGTGCTAAACAAACAGCTCTGCTGTCTCCACCTAGTTTATAAACACTGAAAGCTGACACTTAATTAAATGGAAATAAGCTTGTACTTGCATCCAGTCAGACCTCAGGCAGTATTCTATTTAGCCAGTTAAAGTCTTTGGAGTTGTTCCATGAACTTAAATAGATTTAGGGATGAGGACTGTAATGTGCTATGGAATCACATGTGTGAACACTGTATGTTTTTAAATATTTTTTCTGGATTTTATAGTAGCTTTGGACACAGGTCTGTCCTGAAAAGTGTACAAGAAGCTTAAATGAAACCACTCTTAACTCTAATATCTGTATGTTCTGCAAAGAGAAAATAGGGAAGAAAATTTGTATGAAAAATGGAGGTCATTCCGAATGATGGAATGGAGGTAGTCCTTCATCTGAGTCAGTAGACAAAATTAAGAGCATGAAATGCATCAGAGAGCTGAGCAGAAGAAATCATTTAGAGATGGTCATGCTGGGTGAAGAGGCTGCTTGATTGTTTACTTATATTGCTCCATTTGGATGCCAGATGAGGAAACTAGGTCATTTGTGACCTAGTGACATGGCATAGAAACAGCAGAGAATGTTGAGAATACAGAAAATGAGTCCTTAAAAATAGGAGGTTTCTGCTGTATTTTGGCCACAGAAGAGCCTAATGGTACAGTTCAGTAGCTGTGGTTAGAAATTTCCCTGTGCCAGTTAGGAAATGGCAAAACTTCTGACATGAGGCCACACAGCATGAAAAGAAGGGGGAGGGAGTCACAAGGAGAGGCATTCTAAACTAACAAATCTTTTCTTGTTATTATTATTTAAAGTGACATCAACACCATCCGCGAAGGCATCGGAGACAAGATCAGTATATTTCTGCAGTTTTTTTCCACATTTGTGTCAGGGATTATTATAGGATTCATCTATGGATGGAAGCTGACGCTGGTGGTTATGTCAGTCAGCCCACTTCTTGCTGCATCAGCAGCAGTTTGGTCAACTGTAAGTGTGTGGGGATTCATAAACAAAGAAACCAGAAAAACCTTACAACTCTTAGATGCGAGGAAGAAGGAGAGAATGGGAGAAACCTACTGTGGTTTCTAATTTGGGAGGTTGGCCCCACTCTTACTTTGATTTCTGCTTCTGCAGCCTTTCTCTGGGTTCCCAAGCACACACTTGTGAGTCACGTTTCTTCTGTCTGCATGCCCTGTCCTCATGCCATGTGACAGGAGGGTAATCTGCATCAGAGTATCCTTCTGGCACAGCAATTTCCTCATGGCAAGCATGTGGAAGCCCTGGCTTTTCCCTCCTAGCACAAAAACCTTTCAACCTCTTTCCATCTGCACATGCATGTACCACATCTCTTGCAAATAACCTACCAAGTTGCATGCTGTGTACAGAGTAGATCTATAATACAGATACATACAGCTGCTGAAAACCAAAGTGGTATAAATCAGTGAAATGGCTGGAGAGGTTTCCCTTTCAGATAGGACAACGTTTTGTTCTTATGCACTGTTTAGCCATGTTGATATGTATGGCTCATACTCCTGAGTAGCTATTTATATATGATTCTATGGGTTTTTTTCCTATCTGAAGCGTTACAAATAAGCTAAGAAAAAGAATGTTAGAGGTTGTCAAGTGATGGACTTTCTTACTTCAATATCTGCTGGTGCTCTACTGTCTGAACACCTCAGACACTCTCCAGAGCAACTGTGGCACACCTCCATCTACCCTTCCTAGTGTAGTTTCTAGGCTGTCCTCAGCTTGGAAGGAAAGTGGATCACTCAGGAAGCTGACCTGATGTTTGTGTAGCCTTTGACTGTAATGAGGAGACGATGATAAATTGAAATCTATTTGAGGGAAATTCAGGGTATGGGGAGGAGTTGACGCCCACTTTGCTGAAGTCTGATCTTGTGCGCCTTGTGTGATTGCTCTTATTCACCAAGACAGTGTATGTATTCTTTCAGTAGGCTGCAGTAACAGCTGCTTTTCAACTTTTCAGCTCCTAGCATCCCTCACTGCTAAAGAGCTGTCTGCTTATGCCAAAGCAGGAGCTGTGGCAGAAGAAATTTTGACAGCAATCAGGACTGTTGTGGCTTTCAACGGACAGCAAAAGGCATTAGAGAAGTAAGTTTTTTGATTAATAATTGTATTTAAAATATGGAAAGGGAAGTTAATTTGGTTTGTGGGGATTTTTTTTATTTTGGAGGAGCAGAGGGATCAGATTCTTCTTAGTGTCCTTTTGTCTTTCTGTAAGTGGACAAATCACCTGAAAACAAAGGTGTGCAAATAGACCTAGTCAGTGAATACAGGCTACTTTGTGTTGTCACTGCAGCATAGATGAAAACTTCTCCTTTGACTGAGATCTGGACTGGTTGTGAAAGTGGTGGGAAGGTTATCTTCACCTATGAGTCAGATGCAAAAATGCATGCAATCAGTTGCTTATCTTCTAGGGCATTTGTGCTGCTGCTCTGATCTTTGATTACTGAGCCTATTTTTAAGCTGCAGTGGATAACATCCCTGGGTAAAATCACATTACTGGCTTTTACAACGATTTGCAACTGTAATGATTTGCAAACAGCATGTAGTTGCCCCGTGTTGGCCTTAGTCACACATACAAGGTGAAAGGATTGTGGCTGACCACAAACTTGTTGACATGCATGTCAGATAACTCAACTAGCATAAACAATAACTTTTTGTATACAAATACAAGGCATCACTGATTCTGTGCAATAAGGAAAGGAAAACCAGCTGACCTGATCCATATGCTCCAAGGAACTCTTCTGTCTTTTTCAATTCATGTTTGCCTTGGTCTAGTGCAAAATTTTTAAGGTGGTGTCAGCCCTAGCTTAGGGTCCTACAGACTGTTCCTGCATTTGCTGCCAGGGGCTGAGCTTTGACTGTCTTATAGCCCTGTCTTCTGCTTACTGGGATTTGCTCTTAAGATACAACAGTATTAAGATTGCTTGCACAGTAAAGGCAAAAAAAGCTCTAAGGTGACCTAGATCGTTTGTGACCCCTCCTCCCCATCTTCTGCAATTACCAGTGTCTGAAAACTAAATGACAGGAGCTGTTTCAAACTACTCTGCCTGAAAACAAAATAACTGACACCTCAGTAAGGCCAGTAAAGCCTTTCCTTTTCATGATTGACCTGTCAGCCTCTTCCACAGCTCTACCTCCATTTCATGTAAAAAAACACCGACACAGTGGGTCTCCTAGGAACATCTTCTACTAGGGACAAACTCCTACTAGGGAGGGCATTTTTCAGACAGTGGTTTATGACTCCTACACAGCTCTTGAATGGTGATGTCAGGGTAAGGAAAAGCATCCTTTCACTGCACAGTGCCTCCACTGACTGCAAAAGTTTACTCTTGCAAGGGATCTTCAGTCACCTTTAGTTTCTGGCAGTGGCTTGGCTTTTCCTCTGTATTTGAGTGATCACATGTATTTATCACACTGCTTAAATCCAGTACCCCCTTTCCCTGGAAGATATATGATGCGGCTGACTCAAAGATAGGGCTTGGTTTTAAGAGCACAATCAAGTCAAAATATTTCAATATATTTGACTAACAAATACAGCTTTGGTGGCATCTTAGAAATTTACATGAACAAAATTAATGCATTTTTTTAAGCTCGCTTCCCAGCTGAATGAATTGCATGTCTTCCTAGGATGAGGTTGTATTTTATAGCAAATACCTACTGGGAAATGAGTGCAAGCTGCTGACCGTGTTGCTTGCAAGTAGAAAGTTACACTATTCCTGGGCTACCCTTTGCATAATGAGTTTGAGTACATGAAAGCTATTTTCTGAAAACTATAGATGAATGAATGACTTTGAACTATCCTTAGAAGACATAATTCTCTCATTGAACTTGTCAGTCTTTATACTGATCTGTGTCCACCAGTTTCCTATATGTTAATCAGCAAACTGAGCTAATGGAAGGATATTTGACATCCCAGAATGGACCATAAGAGAACAACTCTGCAGTCAGAGGGGACTCTCATTTATCTCCTTCCCTGGTGCCTGGGGTTGTTAGCGTAGAAACACATAACCACGGGCAGGTTATATGCCAGGTGCTTTTATTGAGGCGCCGGGGGAGAGGGGTACAGACCCAAATCAATCCCCAGCTTATGGATTTCCGATAGTCACATTATATACCGCTCCCATTACATCACGATATGTTAACTAGTTACCAGGCATGACTGGCAAGATCTCCCCCCCCCAGTCATCTATTCATTATTGTTTCCACTCAAGCATGAGCTTCAGCCCCTCTTCCCAGGTGCAGTTACACTGTTAGCTCATCTATCTTAGTCTTCTACACAAGTTTAAGCTTGCCCCTGACCGTTTGGGCAGGTGCACAGGTTCGGGCCTGCCTGAACAGAATGTGCGCCTTGCCCTCAGAGCCTACTCTAGCTGCTACAATAAAAAACCATTTTTAACCCTATGCTATCAGGGTTTTTTATTTTTATTTGGCGGGTTTTTTTTTTAAATGTGGAAGACTAAACTTTACTTCTGGTAGGCAATGTTGCTAAAACCTTTTCAAGGTTTCCTTCCAGGATTAATGGAACAATGGGTTCAAGAGTGCTATTGTGTCTTCCATTATGATAACAAAGTCAGGATGCTTAATTGTTTTCTGAATGTCTTCCATAACAGTATGCCAACATTGTCAGCATATGTCAGACCATATTTATTCAAATTAATTACATCCCTAATAGTTCTCTGTAATTAAAAAAAATATGTATTCTTTCAGATTTTAATTGTTTTTCTTACATAAATCCTGTTAATTAAGAAAAGAGCACTGGCAAATAACCAGAATGGCATGTGGTACCTGTCAAATTAATGGTTTTCTTACTCACTTTCAGATATGATGCTAACTTAGAGACGGCTAAGCGTGTTGGAATGAAAAAATCCATTACCACTAACACATGTCTAGGTCTTTCACAATTTTTCATCTTTGGCTCCTATGCTCTTGCGTTTTGGTATGGGACCAAGCTCACTGCTGAGGATCCACATTATGACATTGGCCGTGTGTTAATTGTAAGTACAGCAATGCAGCTTTGAAAAATGTTCTGTATCTTCAGGGAAAGTTATGCAAGTGGTGTATCTGCTTTCTGCCATATGCTTGCTAAATTAGCTGTTAGAGACTCACTCAGCATAAAACAACTGAAAGGTATTCATCTTGCCTACCTTTTGATATAACAAGTTTGATTGTCTTGGACTCTATTTGTAAGGTGGGATGAATAACCTGGAGCTGGTGGTGAAGCCTTTCTAGGGCACATGTGGGCATGGGTAGCTCTGTAATTATTAATTGCAATGCTCCTCTCCATCTCCCACAGGTGTTCTTCTCTGTGCTTGTCGGAGCTTTCTCACTGGGCCAGGCAGCTCCCAACCTGGAGAGTGTGGCTAATGCACGTGGGGCTGCCTATGAAGTGTATAAAATTATCAGTAAGGTAAACATCTAAGTACATAGAATGGAAACCTTTCAACCAACTAAACTTCTACTCTCTCTCCTTTTTTGTTTTCCCCTTAAGAAATGTAACAAAAATGCTCTAAAGCCCCCAAATCACCAACTCTATAGATGTTTACCACAGAAACCCATAATATTTTCATTCATCTAAAAAACCGCAGCCTCTTTATTTGTTACAGTGAAAGTTGGAAAACCTGGCACGTGTGCCTGAGATCCATGGCTGAGGTTTTTCTCTAATATTAGACTTTTAACTCCAGAGGAAAAGTTGTGTGGTACTATACTAATTTTTAAAAATGTATGTATGCACAAATTCAGCTGCGATGGGGTTTATGGGGGAGGGGGAGTTGAAGAAGTGATTGATATCACTATTGAAAGTTATCATAATAATCTGTAATGCTGATGTTGCTATAAAAAAGGTTTTCCACATTATTATCTTGGTCTTGCTGTGCTATGCAGCAATTATATGTCTGAGTATGTAAAATATTTTAAAGTAGGACTAAAAAGTTCATGGAGAAATGACTATATCATTCTTCTTGATATGAGTATAAAATCCTCCTATACAGATTACTGAGGGCTGTGTTTTGCCTGCCAGAGAGTGCAGTTAAGTTCTGCAATTACAGATTTTGCTATGTTCTAAGTTCTGCTATGGATTTTACTGCATTTGAAAATACACTACATTTGTCAAAGTAGAATTCACAGTTTGATGTTCCCCTGTATTCACCATCTTGCAAGTAAAATGCAGCAGTTCTCCAGTGATGTACTGCAGCGTAAACCAGGAGCTAAGCAAGTAAAGAACAATGTATGTAGCAGAAATAATGGTTCCAAAAGTGAAATAACCACCCTCTTATTTTACAAACCTCTTTCCAGAAACGGCTCATAGATAGCAGTTCTAAGGAAGGTTACAAGCCAGACAAACTCATAGGAGAAATTGAATTCAGAAATATCCATTTCAGTTACCCTTCCAGACCTGATGTTAAAGTAAGTGTTCTGTTTAGATTACTGTACTGAAATTCCTCAGCCTATGTCCATGTTATTTGTCTAATCTTGTTGTTCTTGAATACAAAATGCATTCCTGTTTTGGGGGATGGGGCATAATTTTTCCTTCAATAATGCACAAAACAAAGCTCTAGATCTACTGTCACAGTCTATCTCATTCTCTTCTGCAGGAGAAATCTAATATGTCTTGCTCCTAGTCTGAATTTCTGTGGACAAGAGCTTTGATAAATCAAATTATCAAAGTCTTTCATTAAGGCTTAAAGACTTTAAGCAGTTAAACCAGAAAGTTACTTTTTTCCAGTTTCTTGACTCTTTGGAGCTATGATATCTTGTGTGAAAAATTGTTGGAGATAGATTTTACAACAATATGCTATCAAGTGTACTGAAACTTATCATCCTAAATGTACATTTGGAAGTCAAACATTGTTTTGGGCATATGTTAAAGTTGCTGTTCAATAAACTGTTGTCCCTGTCCTTTGCTAGTTCAGTTTCCACTAGTGACCCATATACACCATGTCATGGTGATTACTTTTGTGCTGATACGGTTGATTTGACCTCTTTGCCATATTCATTTATAATCTTTTGAACACCTTGATAAAGGTGAAAGGAAAAGGAATTTGCTGCTGTTGTTTCTTGCTTGATGAAGAAAAGGGTGGAAATAGAGAATTCAAATGTCAACAATTAAAAGCTTGACGTTCTGATCTAGTGGTGAGAATGGGAATGTTTATTCCTCTATGGCTGTTTCTTCAGGTGGCTTTTCCCAACTCAGACATCTGAGGTCTGTCCCATTGTGCATCAAATCTGTTTCCAGGACCCTGGGGCACCTGGAGACTCAGAGCTGGGCTTTCTCCTTAACTGAATTTTGTGCAATGCATCTTATATCCCTCTTAGCTCAGAAATCTTGAAGGGACAGAGCAGAGTCTTCATCCTTCTTTCTAAAAATCCCTTCCAGGCTGATGAGCTGTGTTGTGGGCCAGCACACCAAATGGGAGGGAAATAAGAAATCTTTCTCATCCTTCCCAAATCTGAGTCAGCAGCTTTCCCTACTTAAGAGCATCAATGTTATTTAATAGAGCCAAAAGAAAACAGCAAAGCTGTGTAAAAGTTACCCAGAGTTTGTTACTCTCAAACAATTGATGAAACACAGCATAATCTTCTCTGTCCAGGTTAAACCAAATCAAAGATATCTAAGGACTATAGTTATTGTTAGTTTTAATCTTTAGTTTTAATACCTCACCTGATGAAAGAGTTAGAAATAGCCTAGTATGTGGTAGTGATTATTTGCATCTGGAGATATTATGATATCTAAAATATAGTTCATTCTTGTTAATGCAGGCACCAGGATATCAGCTTCCTGGAGATATAAAACTGGGTGGATGTAATACAGGGAAAGGAGAGGAATATTGGAACTATTTTAATCTCTCATTGCAAAAACATGTGTAGGCAAACTTATAAATCAGCCTGGTATAAACAAGGAGAGTTCCCATAGCAGCCAAATATTTTGGCAACTACATAGCATTACTTGTAATGGCATGGACATCTTTTGAGGTAAAATGTTCTCTAAATGTGAAAATAGCAACAAAGATATCATTAATCTATAACTACTCCCCAGGCTACTGAGGCTGTTAACAACAAGGAATGGGGTTTATTAAGGGCTTTCCAGCAGTTACCTTTTCAAGACAGCCATGTATATTTTAAAAACAGAAGAAAGCAGGCTTGTTTCTCAGTGATATTCTTTAGCACCTGAAAAATAATTTTCTGTGAGATTCATAATTAAGTGTTATGCCATGGAAAATGGAGGACAGCAGGAGAATGTATGACCCCAAGCCTGCTACCAGATCACACAAATTGGAGAAAATGAGCTATCAAGTTTAGAGTACTGTGGCTGTGTCTATATTAGTTTGAGCGTGCTGGGGAATTTTCCCAGGCACTGGAATGCAATGGTCTATGCAAGGGAGCTCTTAAAATGTTTCTTGGCATGAACTTGGCCTTTTCCAGTTATCAACTTTCTCAAAAAATTCCCAGGCTTGGTTTGGTAGGCAGAAGGATCCAGGGACCATTCCCAAAAGGCAGGTTGCATGCAGCCATCCTGTTTTGAAGGCCAATACATTTCACAAGCATAGGTGCAGCCTTTTTCCTGTCAGTGCTCCAGAGTATTCACAGGTAAAATTAACCTATTGGTGTTGCCATACCTTCAGACTGTGGCCCTCACTACTGCCGTGGTAGCAACAGCTACAGTTACCTTGACAGGCTGTTCTCTAATCGAACTTGTTAAACTAAGTTGGTTTGTTGTTTTTTTTTTTTTTTTAATTCCCAGATCCTGAAAGGCCTAAACTTGACAGTTCAAACTGGGAAGACCCTTGCTTTAGTTGGTGCCAGTGGCTGCGGAAAAAGCACTACTGTTCAGTTGCTGCAGAGATTCTATGATCCTGACCAGGGAGAAGTGAGTGTCTGCAAAAGAACTGTCAACACTCAGAGCTATTAGAACATGCATGAGTTTCCCATATTGACTGAGCCTTGTTTTTCATTTTGACTGAATTTGAGCATATATCTGCATAGTTCATATTTACACAATTTAAATTTCAAATGAACTATCCTCCCTTGTTGGCTTGACTTTATTATTCTGCTCCTTCTTACAGCACTATGTCACCAATAGCAAATGCCCCAAGTCTTTGAACAGACTTGCAAGATCCGAATTTAAAATAATAGTTATCAACAGTTCTCTTTTAAAATTCTCTAAACTTTTTAAGCAAAGCATAATCCAACAATGTTCTGCTGTATTTTGCTTCCTTTTCATTGAATGTAAGCTAAAACCTGGAGAGAGTTTCCCTGTTTTAAATGGTTGTTTTCTTGGCTTGGTTTCACTCTCTGCTAACCCACAGCAAAAGTTTCCATCATTACGCATTGCATGTGTTTTACCCCTAAACACTAAATCCAGTTAGTAAATGGTAAGTACTTCCCACAAGAAATTTACAAAGGAAAAAAAAGAGAGAAAAGAAATAATGTGTTTTTAAGAAAATGTGCTTTCTATCCTTGATATTTGAAGAATGCTACTTGATGGTTACTACTGCTAGTTGAAAGTAGGTAGACATTTCAAATATTAAAAATTGAACTATCAGTATAAAAGGCATCAAGGCATCTGTTATCAACACAGTTCTTTCTTAAACTTAGTGCTTCTGTGGCTCTTCATTCCTGCCCCCGTGCCTCATTTTACTGTGTCGGTGCCAATGTTCATGTGACCACACTGCAAATTATCTAGGTTAAAAATAACTTTCCCTTTCCTCTTAGTCAACTTGAACTCTCTTTGATCTGGTGTAAAGCACAGCCACAGAGACAATTGTGCAGCCACAACTGTGAAGACCGCAAACTGACACTGGGACATGAGAATCATGTAAAAAGTGTGCAAGGAAGCTGGAAAATTCTGAAGCCAGCTCAGACAGAATGGTTATTGGGGGACAACAGGAAAAGAAAAAGCCCCTGATGTATTCTCTGTTTATGCTTCTCCTCATCATTTTCCAGCTTGTGCAGTGGATGGAAAAACTGCAGTTGTAATTTCCCCCCCAACATAGTTTTCTATAAAAGAGGATAATTTTTTTATCTTGACCCTCTAGCTGATACTTCAGTCAAGTAATAGTAATTAATTGCTCTATCATGAACAGAGTACATTTCCTTGACTTCTTTGGCATACTCTTTTCCTCTCAGATTACCTTAGATGGTCAGGATATTCGGACCCTTAATACAAAGTGGCTACGAGAAAATATTGGCATTGTGAGCCAAGAGCCTGTTTTGTTTGCAACCACAATAGCTGAGAACATTCGCTACGGCAGAGAAGACATCTCTGATGCTGAAATTGAACAAGCAGCCAAGGAAGCCAATGCTTTTGACTTTATATCTAGACTCCCTGATGTAAGTTCATGAACTTATTTTGAGTATAAGAATGAAAGGTCCGTTTAGGCTGGTGTCCTGTTTCTGAGAGGCAGAGCATGGAAATCCCAGTTATACTACAACTTCTCAAAATATACTTATTGCCTCCAGCAGCTTTCAGTTTAGAGAGTTTTTCAGCTAGATGTTGTGCCTTTGGTTGCTCTCAAAGGACTTGTGCTGAAGTCTGGGAAAAAATGTCAGTGCCTTAACTCAGGAGAAAGGAAGCTTCACAGCTGTATTGCCATCCCTACCCATCTCATGAGGCAGAGAAGAGTTGGGTTTTAAAAAACAGAACCAGAAATCCAAAGCCCTTTGTCAGGAGCTGTCTGCACATTCACAGGAAATGAGGGGAGTGGGTGGAAGTAAATAAGCATGCCCTGAGCCAAGACCCTTTTTAGGAGCTACAAGCTTGAGCCCTCCCTCTGCCTGAAATTCCCAGCTTTGAGCCCTCTCTTAGCAGTAGGTGGCTTACTCCTTTCAGTCTGGGGGTGGGAAGCAAGGTCAATCATTCTAAACACATCCTCACAAATGGATAATATGTCCTCCCCTTTGCTCCTGAAATTAAAAAATATGGGAAAAGTGCCCACCTGAGATCTGATTTCAAATCCTTTTACTGCTTTAGGGAGCTTGGTCCCAGTCTCTCAAGCATGTGCCATTTCTAGCATGTCAGTCTGTTCCAGGGCTCCTTCTTCTCAGGAAGAGTTATTTGATCATACTCTCTCTTAAACACCTGTATAATAAAAAACTACACTGGGCTTTGAGACTTGCCACTTTGCAGTAAGTGATACAGTCAGTAGGAACCAAACCATGGCTCCAAGGGGAGTGTCTCAGATTCAGAGGAGGTACACTCCTGGTGTGTCCCTATCATTCCAACCCTTTTAGAAAGGCAGGCAATACTCAGAAAATATAGAGATGCCTTTTACAGGGTCGTCTTGAGAAACCCCAGGGTTTGGAGTACCAAGTGAGCAGTAAAGATCAAGTCTTTAAAGAACCATACATTCAAAGTTAGGCAGGCACAACATGTGGTGGGGGTGGGAGGGTTTGGCTAAGGGCCAGTTGGATGCATGTCCTTCCATGTTTGCTCTGCATGTGCTCAAGTCAGCTGGAAGAAGCTACATCTTCCAGAGGGTGAGTGCTTAGGGCTGCACTGAGAAGTGAAGATTTGAGATGTCTCAGCTTCTGTTCTCTCCTTTCTCAGAAATTTAACACTATGGTGGGTGAAAGAGGGGCTCAGCTGAGTGGAGGACAGAAGCAGCGAATAGCAATTGCCCGTGCCCTAGCAAGAAATCCCAAGATTCTTCTTCTGGATGAAGCTACATCTGCACTGGATACTCAGAGTGAATCCATAGTGCAAGCAGCTCTCGATAAGGTAGGACTCACGTTAATGAAGCTAGCAGCTGTCGTGAAAAGGTGAAACAACGCTTAAGAAAAATTAATGTACAATTTTCAGTGCAGGTTTCCATCAGAATCAAGGACATTGGAAAATAAAGTTTGGATGGATGCTCAATTTCCGTGTTTTAACAGGCAGTTTGAACTATCAAAAATTTAATTGAAAATCATGTTTATTTGTTTACGGGTTTTGGTTTTGCATTATTACTCATTACGAAGACACTTAGTCATGTGGAACTGAAACTTATGTCTCCTGCACTCCCTTTCTGAAATCATAATTGTTCATTTGCTGTCAACTATTGATGGCATCTTATCAAGGCAAGGTATGAGGACAGAATGGCCTTTTTCAGGTAGATTAATAGAAAAGTGTATATATATGTTACTGATATTGCTAGTGTTTGTTCTCTATTGAATAGTAGCTTCATAATTTTCAGAAAGCTCTTGGGATTTAGCCATCTTCATTCTTTTCCTGCTTTTAGCAGCCCCACAGCTCTAGGGTGGGTGTAGCTGCAGAGCAGAGCTGTCAGAGCTTGTACCCAAGTCTCTGATCAGTACACAATACCCTCCTCACAGCCCACCTTCATCAGCAGTTTCCATCAACATGTAGTGGAACCCCTGGGCTTTGACTGAAAAAGAACTTCATGGTTGGGCTTGAATGTTTTTTCTTTTGTCTAATATTTATTTTAATGTATTTTTTAGAATGAAGTGAAAAATTCTGCCTTTCATTTCAGTAGTTATGCAGAGAGATATGAATTACTAATATGGCTCAAGGGAAATACAGGCTTTGTCATATTCACTTGCTAGTCAGTTTAAATCTGAGGTAAAGCACAGTTGTTTGTTATATTCATGTTATTCTAGTGATATTAGTATTGAGGTAACTTGTAGATGCAAAAATAACATTCATATAATCTATTTGTATGTCATTCATATAACTGATGCAGAATTAAGCACTAAAAGATTGCTGCTTCCTATGTAATTTAGCTTTCTTCTGTGTGTTTGTTTGTTTGTTTTTTTAATTTTACAGTCAAGTACTTAGCTTTTCCAGAAGGTTATTGCTGCATTTAGTGCAGAATAGAGGGAGGTACTCAGTTAAGTGGACTCTCTCATCCTTCATGTTCTCGGAACACACCAAAATGAGCCCTGAATCATAACTTAGTCATCTTTTCACAGCTTTTTGGTGCCCATCAGTGTAGTCCCCTAATGGGATTTCCAAATTGCTTTTCAACATCACTGAGTGGAAAAAGTGGTGCTGATATTGTTCATTATTTTTACAGCTGAGGAGCAGAGATATTAACCTCATGAATGCTCACTATTTCTGGGCATTCATGTGCAGTTGCTTGTAGCCAGCTGTTTTTCAGATACCTTTGCATCTTTTAATGCACTTTGCTAGTTCTGATCACAGCTCCCAGCTGCAGTGCTGAAGGCTTTGTGCATTAGGACATAGGCATAAAACCGCACTGTGGCAGACCTGCTGTGACAGGCTGTGA
Source organism: Oriolus oriolus (assembly GCA_013400235.1). Taxonomy (NCBI): domain Eukaryota; kingdom Metazoa; phylum Chordata; class Aves; order Passeriformes; family Corvidae; genus Oriolus; species Oriolus oriolus. The sequence continues at coordinate 1,475,645 of VXBT01009348.1, forward strand.
GTGACTTGCATCAGGTCCATGAGAACTGGGTGGCAGGTGTAGGGGAAGAATTCAAATATCCGTGGAAGCAGTCCTCTACTGCAGATGCTCTCATCTTCTTCATGCCCCTGTTCCTGTGCCCATACGATGCACAGCTTCTGTAGCGAGAAATTTCCAGCAGGTTCCAAGACCACAGAGCATACTTGCTGCATGAGGTCCCATTGGATCTCTTGTCCTGCCTCCAAGCCACCATCTGCTCCAGGGATCAGAGAGGATGGAAGCCAACCTCTCCAGCAGTCACAAGCTGGCCTGGGCTCGTTTGCTGTGTGAGGGCTGTGTGTGCCTCTGGTCTACATGAGGGAGCTGGAGAGGGGTGGAACGCGCAACCTGCCGACTGAGACTTCAGCAGCTCTTCCTGCCAAATCTCAGCAGGATTATTGTCAAATGGGCTTGTTTCATTTTTGATGCCAGTTTGCTCTCCTGTGCTTTCCTGTTAAGTCTTGTCAGAAATTATGCTGATGTTGTACTTTGAAAAAGTACAGTATATAAAGAAAACATTTGCTCTTTATATATTTGCTATCCCAGGTTTGTTTTCAGAAAGATTTAACTATTCTCACAGCATTTCCCCCTCATGCTGGCATGCACATGGAAACACTTTGTTAGCAACCTTAGCTCAAACAGTTCAAGTTTTATAAAAATTCAAATAATAAATAAACTTTAATTATAGTCTTTAATACCTGTTGCCCATCTAAAAAGATTAATGTGGCTTTCTCTACCTAAATTAGTCAAATGAAACTGTACTTGGACTGCTAAACAAGGACACGAAACCAGGAAAAAGTCATCTTTGCTTTTAAAAGAGAATTATTTTTGAAGTTTTGATTTACTTTATATTACAAATGACCAAAATAACTTTGTTTTATCTCTGTGCTATTTTCTTTCACATTATAACTGTGACTCGGTTTTGTGTGTTTCTGTAAGGCTCGGGCTGGACGTACCACCATTGTGATTGCTCACAGACTGTCCACCATCAGGACTGCTGACACTATTGCTGGGTTTGAGAAAGGCATTGTGGTTGAACAAGGGACACACAGTGAACTGATGTTGCAGAAAGGAGTCTACTATTCCCTTGTAATGCAGCAGGTAAGGGCAAATTTATTTACTTTCTTTCTCCATTTCACAAAGTTCTCAAATGATGGTGGGTGAAGCCATTTTCTCTCTCTGGCTCCTGCATATCATCCAGCTGGCAGCTGCTCAGTTATTCTAGTCTGGGCACAGACACAGGCTTGGAATTCTTGGGGGGTTTGTCTTTAAGTGTTTCATATTTACATAATCCAATATGTCAAAAACATAAGTGAGTTTAAGGCACAGACTGCATAAATATGGCATAACCACAGAGGTGGTAGATTCCATAGACTGCCTTAAAGAAAAATAGGGGAAAAAATCAAAATCAAATAGTCTACTGCTCTGCCATTGCAGACTGAAATATATATGGCCTACAGGCAACAGTAGTTACACAACTGAAACAGCAGTATTCATAAAAAAAAAAAACCCCAACTTTTCCTTCTTTCTGCTCAAAATGCCTTGTAACTCTAAATCCTGAATTCTCACTAGGGTTGTAAGAGTGATGTTCAAGATTATGGCACATCAGAAGACAGTGAAGGCACAGAAGCTGAGGAATATGAGGAAAACATAAATCCTGTGGAAGAGCTGACTCTTCAAAATCATTTTGAAGAATCTGTCATCTCAGGAAGAGGCAGCATTCGAAGACGATCCAGCAGACATAAGAGCAAGACGAGTTCATCTAAAAAGCCCTTTGGAAAAAAGAAGAAAAAGATGGAGGCGGAGGTTGGTATTACAATTTCATTTTAGAGTTTTAATGATGAGATGTAAGCATGAACAAAAAGCACATAACTTGGATTACTTTTAGATAGCTGGCTGCCATGCAAACTTTACTCTGGTGTTGCAGTCAGTACTCACCAGACTGAGTATCTGGGGGCAGTCATTTGTCTTAAGATCTTCATTTTAACACTACTGAGTCAGTGTGGAACTGGAGAAAACTTTTGCTATTGATTTGTCATGCTTTGTACAATTATTATTTCAGTGGTGCTGATGTTTTAATTCCATGTAATTAAAACTAGTTGTGAGATTTCATTCGCAAGGTTCTTTACTCCCTGGTACTTACTGTTGCAAATACTGCTGGATAATGTAATCCCTGTAGTGTGAGTACCCAAACTGAAGGCACTTTGGAGTATCACAATACGTTTATGTCAAGCAAAAGAAAAAAGAATCAAAACCCTAACATTTTGAAAAGCATTCCCAGTAAAAGCACCATTACTCTCTCTGTTTTAGTATGTACTTCAGCTCTGCAGGGTTTTTACCAATAAAATAACTTTGTTGACATCACAGAGAAAGTTCAGGTTTTAGAAAAAGTATTTTGTTTTGTCAAAGTTGAGTAAAACTTGCTAAATCTGTGGAAGCTGGGATCTCATCTGTAATAAATAATCTTACGATTTAAAATATTTATTAAAGCCTTAGTATAACTTTTATCTATAGATATTCCTCCTCACTAAAATATATCTTCCAGCTAATGAATATTTCAAATAGCACAAAGGAACCTGATCCATCCCCATTATCATGTAAAAAGTCATGTAACTTCGAAAGATACTTTTTGGCTGCATATTAATACTGCTTAAGACTTTAGAGGAAGTAGTGGGTGTTCATGCTCAAGAATACAATATTCATCCCATTCAGAAAAAATGAAGTTGAACATCCAACAGCTGTAATTATTTCAGAGAAATCAGCCCACTTCTATAGTTGAGGCTTAGCCACCCTCATTAGCATCTGAAACACAGGGTAAAATAACCAGGAAGCAGGAGCAACTTGCTTGTAATCCTGACTAATATTTTGTCTCATTTCTAATGTTTTCATTATTTGTTTTCCCAGAAAATATCCTTTTGGAGGCATATGCACTTAAATAAAGTGGTACAGCAGGACAGAACATCTTTTGTGCTTTCAAAGCAGAAACAGGCTGACTCTAACAAATGCCTCTTTCCTGGTTTTGGTAATGATTCATTTGATATAGTTTGCCAAAGAGAAAAATGACCTCTCTACCCAATTGTTCTATGGCCAGCCCACTGTCATTTAGCTGAACTGGAGGGATTTCTTCTGTGCTCTGAACAGTGAAACTTTTAGTTCTTTATAATGATTGAAGTGTTAGTTGCCATTCATGGTGACCAGTCCTATCTGACTTTCAGTGAACTGTCCTGGCCCTTCTCCCCTCATGACTTAGCCTTTTGTTAAGCTTTTTGCCTCCAAATTTTTACAGTGCAGTTGATGTTCTAGGATGTGAAACAGCAAAGCAGCAAATCTCCAGCATGTTTGTTTCATACGAGTGCACAGAGAGGGCTTTCAGCACTTCACCAAGACAGTTCACTGCTCAAAGCCTAGTGAATACCCACTGTCTGGGGAATTTTATGTCTGCAGCTTTCCAAGGAAAACTTGCAACCTTTTCCTGTAGGAGGATCATCTCCCTGCTGTGCCTTACTTAAAAATCCTGGCTCTGAACAAACCTGAGTGGTTCTATGTACTGCTGGGAGTGATTGCTGCCGCTGTCATAGGTGCAGTCCATCCTGCATTCGCTGTCATATTTGGAAAAATCATTGGGGTAAGTTTTTGGGGTTTTTCTTCTTTTTGTGGGGAGGGGTGGGGGGTAGTTTTTTTGGGTTTTTTGTTTTGCTTGTGGGTTTTGTTTAGGTTTTTTGGAGGGGTGTTTTTTGGTGAGTTTTGGGGTTTTTGTGTTTTGTTTTGGTTGGTTGGTTTGTTTTTTTGCAACTGGAGGTTGCAGTCTGAAGCTTTCCTCATGCTCAACCACTCAGTTCTTCCCATGTAAGTCACTGAGTGGGATTAACCTGTATAAATACATCCACTGAAAAATGTTGAAGGGACTCTCTGGAAGCAGAGCATGGTGGAACTGCATCTGACTAGCAGAGGAAAGGAGGAATATTGATGGCTCTGGGAGAAAAAATTAGTGCGATGTAGGAGAAATGGAAAGCTGGAGTATCTACTGGGTCCTCAAAAGAAAGTTGACTGCAGACTGATTTTTTAGGATCCAGGATACTTGCTAAAAGAAATTAAAGTAGGCAAGCTTCTTGAGATGAAGGTTGGCTTATGTAATAGATGCTTGTCTACGTACTCATTTTTGTGGGTTTTTTCTTTTCATAGGCTTTTCAAGAAAGAGATCCAGAAAAAAGGAGTAAAAACACTGTGCTGCTTTCTTCAATATTTCTTGTACTTGGAGTGATTATCTTAGTGGCGTACATAATCCAAGTAAGTGTCACTACACTGAAATCTTAAAAGCCCTGAACTCTCCAGCAGGCTGCAGGTATAACTCATATCAACACAGTCTGAGAAGCGAAATATGCTTACAAAAATATGCAGAAGTGCCAGGGTCTTCCTGAGATATGTAGGTTTAATGTTAATGTTTACCTAAAGACATATGTCTACATTTGCTCTTGGTTTAAATAATCCACTGAAGGCAATGTTAATTCAGCATGACTGAAATCAAAGTTGAGAGGCTGGCCTTAAATTCAAATACTGACATTTCTCACTGACTATAAGAGTCTATAGGCTCTTGCCAAAGTAAGTATAAAGCAGACTCACTCCTTCAATTGCAGGTGGTGCTTTTCATACCATCAAGTAAACTCCATCATTTGCTGTCCTCTTATGATTTCTTTAAAGCTTGCAGGAAACACTTAGCGCCCATTGAGGTCCATATCATAAAATCCATTGGTGTGACTGCTGTGAGTGAATGTCTCAGTCACTGGTCACAGTCAGGGTAGGGAGGCCAATCACTAGACAGGTTGATTTATCTTGTAGTGCTGTTGTCTGTGCATGCAAGGTTGACCAGAAAAGTTTAATCTCCCTTGGCTTGGGTGGTCATGATACAAGTAAGTAATATATAGATACCTTCTTTGCTGTGTGAGAAAATCGAGTTTTAGGCCCAGGAATGTGAATGATGGTTTTCCCGGACATATATATTCACTGTAGTGGGGCTGTAGGTGTGACTGCTTTTGTTGTGCTTCTTGGTGTGGTTGTTTCTGTTGTGCAGATTTATAAACAGCATCAGCTGAGAAAATGTGACTCTTCTTCCTCCCACAGGGATTCATGTTTGGGAAGTCTGGGGAAACTCTAACAAGGAGACTGCGCTTTTTGTCCTTCAGAGCATTACTTCAGCAGGTATGAATTAGGATATCAAGAGAGCAACGGGTGTGGACAAGAGCCTGTGTGTTCATAGAAACATCTGAAAGGGACCAGAAGACAGTAAATTGATGACTGGAAGAAAAAAGACCCTACCATAACCTTTGCAAATTTTTAAAAATGCTTCCATTCCTCTCTGTATGTAAAAATCTTTGTCGGTTCCTTCCAGCTCAGGATATTCTGTGATTCTATAGCTGATGGAATAGGTAATTTGTAAGAGAATAGTTAACATCTTCAGGCCCAAGGAATGTCTAAGTAAATGGGGTTTATAATAAAAGTTTCTGAATAGGCATGTTGAGGAAAACATGGCAGCCAATAACACTTTGATTATGAACAATTAGATGTCCAAAAAAGAAAAATAGTTGAGTTTTTCTTTTAGTTTACTTGGAAATGCTGACTACAGAGAGAGAATATTCAGTTAGCCATCCTGTTTTGTACTTTCATGTAATTTTTTGAAATGGAAATCACTATCTTTTCTTGCAGGAGATTGGATGGTATGATGACCAGAAAAATGCTGTTGGTGTTCTGCTAACTCGTCTTGCTACAGATGCTTCCCAAGTTAAAGGCGTACGTTGATTCTTTTATGTGTGTTTTTTAAACATCTTTTTCCTTACAAGTATTAATTTCAATTGGCAAGAAACTCCAAGACTATTTCAGAAAACAAAGTAGTAAATCAACCCCACGGACGGGCAGATGCATTTACATAGCATGCTGCAGACACATTGGAAGTGGTTTCCCAGCTGATAATTTACAAGGACTATCAAAAATCCAGCAGATGTTCGTGTACCTTTCATATCCCTCCCTGCAAGTCCCTAAGCTAAATATATAATAACTGTAGACCATTTCACCATGCAAAGTTGAATCTGCATATATGCTTGGACCACAGTCATTGGACCCCAGATTTTTTCACCCTGTTATGGGTGTCATCTGAATGCCACAAACAGGTTGCATCTGTAGAGGACACAAACCCTTACTGACCTCAGTGAAGAGAATTCTTCTCATTGCCACAAAATATACTTCACAAACAGTAAGAAATAGACCAGCATAGTTAAAAAAGCCCCACGGAGGGCAACGGCCAGAGAGGGATCTATGCAAGAAGCTGGTATGGGAGAGGTGGACACTGGCAAGAGAATATGGCAAATTCTGCACAGTTCCTCCAACTGCTCATCAGCAGAACCTGACAATCTGCCAAACATTTATTTCTTCCTGTCTCTTTGCAGGGGAAAAAAAAAATCACTGCAAGACTTGTGGGGAAAAGTTTACTAGTGTCTTTTTTTTTCCCCTTCATATTTGTACATCGCTAATCATTTAATCCCTACATTTTTAGTCTCCATAGGTTTCTGTTTCTCTCCATCCCTCCTTCATTATGGGCTTGCAGGGATAAAGTCTGACAAAATTTAGTCATTTTCATCTTTTAAAGTCTGCTTCAGTGGCAATGAACAGTCAGGGCAGTAAAAAGGAGAGGTGCACACAGTTCCCTAACTACAAAAAGCACCTAAGGGCATGAATGGGTCTCTAGAGCTATTGTGTTCTCTGGAGAGCCAGAGCTGTCAGTAAATCAGTACCACACCTCATGCTGCACTGGTTGAAGTTTCCAAATCCATCTTTATGTGCAACCCCTAGAACATATGGCAACAATTCACCTTGGCATTGGTTTAATTATTAATATTTTAAGTTTATTGAACAAGAAACGTCCTTTCAGGGCAAGAAAGTCTTTGGCAAAAGAAAGAAGACTATTTGCTTCCCACCCAAGGATTTTTGTTTTTACTATCACACAAAGTTCTGGAAGATGAACTATTTCCATAGGGCTGTTTGCAGAAGGTTTTCTGCAGATCAGAGCCCACCCAGATGCTGGATGCTAATCAATTCTCATTTTAAAAAGTTTTTGATGAAAAGGTTATACAGGCTGGGAGGAGGTGAGAGTTCTTCAGTCGGAGTTAATTTTTCCTACTCATTATCCCACTGAGATAAAGCATTTTTGCAGGGTGGCCAAATTCAGATTTCTCTAAGAACCCAACCGCCAGTGCAGCAGTGTGAGAACCTGAGGATGAATATTTTTCAGCACTGTTAGTGTGATGGGTCTCAGTGGATGGCTGTTGCTAGAACCAAGGCCCTCCTGCCTAATGCCGGACACCTAACTGCCAACTTCCCCTACCGTGGTCACAATTTTCCCTACCTTGGGGAGTGTGTGAAGTCCCAGATACATTTCATTAAACAACTGTCACATCCAACTCTCTGCATTAACACCTCTTGAAGGCCTGAATGCTGGCAGGTATGAGGAATCCCTAGGAATGGTAATAGAATTTGGTGCATGATGTCCAAACATGTGATTATGCATGGTTTCATTTTCCAGCCAAACCTTTGGCCTTGACTACAGCAATTTGAAGTGGTAATTTAAGTAACAAAAAGAAAAATCTAATGACATGTATTTGGGGGGTTTCTGGTGTTTTCTTAGGCAACTGGAAGCCGACTTGCACTGATGACTATGACTGTCTTTACCCTCACGACCGCCATCATTATTGCATTTGTATATGGCTGGCAGCTAACTTTGCTTATCCTGGCCTGCATTCCTTTTATTGTTGGTGCAAATGCTGTGAGTGCTAGCTCTATGTCTGGTCATGCTGCAGAAGATCAAAAAGCTTTGGAAGAGGCTGGAAGAGTAAGTTCTTCAATTTCATCTACAGAGTTCTGGTGTGAGAACACTTTTAAGGACAACATTGTAGTTGTATTACAGCTGACTCAATTATCCAAGATAAATGAAGGGTGTTGAGGGGAATATTTATGTACCTTCAAGAAAAGAAAGACATAGCACAAACCATCTCCAAACTGGACTATAAAAATGCATTTGAAAGCCTCCATAGTGGATTTCTGGGCAGTGGCAGCTGCAGCAGAAGCAGCCCCAGCACTGATGCACCTTGTGCCTAGGGCGAGCAATGTGGCTCTGCACTGCTCTGCTGCAGCCAGAAGTTTTGCAACATTGATACCTTTTTATTCTGTCATAAAGGCAAGCCATTAATGTGCTCAAGAGTTTCAGGGTAATGCCTTCATTCACCTGGTAGGGCTCTTCCAGGAGATGGAAGTAGTCCATGCAAAAGAGGAAGCTGTGTCCAGAGGACTAGTGTGTGTTCCCATTTCATTAAATTGGATTTAATTCATGAAGGCCACAACCCACAGGCTAGGGAAGACACTGCTGATGAATAATTTAATTACTCATTACTCAGGACTTTCCTTCACCTTGATCCCTACTCTTAAGCAAGTGCTTTCTGATGTGAAATAATAAATGCTAGAAAAGAAATCAAGTGTTCAGGAGATATGTTGTAGATTGCAGTTTTAAGGGATTACTTGTTACTTGTTTAATCTCTTTGTTTAGATTTCAACAGAATCAGTTGAAAACATAAGAACTGTAGCTTCACTGACCAGGGAAGAAACATTTTATGAAAGATATACTGCTAGTTTGAATCATACATATAGGTGGGTTTCTTTCCCTTTGGTAATTCTTTCTTAGTACACTTTTGTCTTTCAGACTTACTGTAAATACCTTTCTTGGAATATCCAATGCCCAAAAGACTGGGACGAATATCAATAGCTGCTTATAAAGCTTTGAAATTTGTATAGTCTCTATATTTTTATATACATTAAGTGCAGAGTGAAAAAACCATTTGCAGGATTTGTCTTTTATTATGCAAACACTTTATAAACTGCATTCTTTGCATATGTGTTACAGAATATCGTATTTGCCTACAAGATAGGATATATGTTCACTTCACGTCAGTGTATTCCACTGATGTTACTTAACTTAGGAACTGACAGTTCCACCACACCCTTTATAGCACAAACCAGTTTTATTCCCCTCATATGACTTTGAAACCTTGAAAAGAACTTCATATGTTTCTCTTGTTTGATCTGCTACATCCCACTGACTTGTCTCCAATGAAATGCATTTAAATCATCATGGGTGCAAGATCTTTCTAGCTTCATTTTATTTAAATAAAATAGCCCCAAATCTAAATTGTTTCTAATGTAAATGAAGGAATTGAAAATTATGTATTGCACAATCTGTCTTCAGCCAAAATAAGGTTAAAATTCAATGTGTGGTGAACTGCTAAGAGCCCAGATTTGGGCAAGGATGCTTGCCTGGACTGTCACAGGTCTGATTTATGGCTCAGACTAGAAACACAATTTCTTCTTCCTCAGAGAGCATCCTAAACAATGAGGACAGAGAGTTCTCCAGACTCTGATTCGATGTGTGTTCAATTAGCTACACAAAATGAAACCTTTCCAGAGGGACAGATTGAGAAATAGCAGCATAGTCTGAATCTCTGTGGGGATACCCAGCAACATGTCCCTGCTCTACACTGGGATGAGAGGTTTCTGCTTAGATGGGATGAGCTGGTGGAAGCCCTCAGGCAGCTCTTAAACCAGGCTGGACCCTGCTTGTTTTCTTAATAAAATGGGTTATAGGAGGTAGTTATTAACTTATTTCATTTTAACTAACTGCTCTAGTGACCTGCCCTGCTATAAAAGCAAAGGAAGGGGATTCAATTTAACATAACTGAGGATCAAGGATTTCATTGCTTTCTGTCCTAAGGGCAGTTCTGTGTCATGAAGCCAGGGGCTCTTAGGGTCTGGAAAAGGTTTTTTGTGAGTGTGTATGTTGTGGGCTGATTTGTTTTGGTTTTGGGGGTGAGCTGGATTCCTTGAAAATTATATTCCAGAAGTCTGGCTATCCCCAGCCAGTGTGTGCTGTTTCTGTTTTACAAGTCATTTATGGAAAGGTTCTTCTCTTATCAGAAAATCTCTGAAGAAAGCCCCTTTCTATGGATTTACCTACGGAATAGCTCAGTGTTCAGAGTACTTTATTAACGCAGCAGTCTTCAGATTTGGGGCATGGCTCATTGCTAATTGTCTGACCAACTTTGAAAATGTGTTTATGTAAGTATACTTTATAAAATGTAAAAAAGATCAAAATCAGTACACAGGATAATGATTTCAATGCATGCAGTTTATTTTATCAAATTACAGAGGTAATGGGGCATGGGAATTCAGGAATTCAGTCTGGTTGGGGTTGTTCTTTGGGCATAAGGGCTGTTTGGGGAAAGGTGCATATTTGGGCAGACAAAGAGCAAGAGTGAACAGCAAGCTCAACACACCTACTGAGGAGAAGCATTTGCCCTTTGACGTCCCCTCCGGGCAGTGGGTGTTAAAAAGAGAAGCGATATGATACCACTGATCATCTCTAAAGTAGCTTTAGGAACAAGCTGGCCTTCCTAATAGTGGATGACATTTTGGAGTGTGAAGAGCTCCAGAAATATCATAACCTAAAGATGCTAGGAAACTATTCTGAAGGTGTGTTTTACACAGTAGGAAAAGAATGCATTGTTCTACCTGGAATGATTCATGCTTTGTCCTTTGCTTTTTAGAGTCTTCTCTTCTGTCATATTTGCAGCTATGAATGTTGGTCAGTCTGCTTCCCTGGCGCCAGACTATGGCAAAGCTCGGACGTCAGCCCAAAGAATCTTTAAACTTTTGGAAAGAAAACCTCTAATTGACAGTTACAGCGATGAAGGTGAAAAAATGGTAAGGGTTGGTGGTATTTTGGATTGGGTTTTGGCGGGGACATTGGAGGTTTGTTTTGTTGGGTTTTTGGTTTGGGATTTTTGGAAGGAATGTTCTTTTTTTTTCCCAGAGAAAAAAATGTTGTAACAAACTAAATTAGTAATGATGTATTATATGCAATTGTATTCACAGTTTCATATTTCTTAAGGTGTCACAAAAGGTGACTGAATTAGGATGACCTAATTGCAACCTGAAAGGGAAGATGGCAAGGGACTTGTTACAAGAGCATGTAATGATAAGGCCAGGGGCTTCAAACTGAAAGAGAGTAGGTTTGGATTAGATACTAGGAAAAAATTCTTTACTCTGAGGGTGGTGAGGCACTGGAACAGGTTGCCCAGAGAAGTTGTGGATGCCCCATCCCTGGAGGCGTTCAAAGCCAGGCTGGATGGAGCTCTGAGCAGCCTGGTCCAGTGAAAGGTGTCCCTGTCCATGGCAGGGGAGTTGGAAGTAGATGTTCTTTAAGGCCCCATCCAATCCAAACCATTCTATGGTTCTATCAAAAGGCAGACACTATATAACTGGTGGTACTGACTCATTAAGGGACCATATCATTTCTGGGTTTCAGACAAATGAGTGAAAAATAATACTTTTCATTCTACTGACTCACATCTTAAATGGCTTCAGGAAAATACTGATAATGTCAGTTCCAATAAAAGTTTTGTTTTCTTTTTATGGGTTTATAGGAGAAATAAAACACTAATGCATTTTTCTAATTATTTTGTAAATAAGAGATTAGTTCCTTTAGAGACAGACACTCTTTCCAAAGCCTGTGGAAACTCTTACAATTAAAAATGTGCTCTTGTTAAGTCAAAACAAACTTAATGAATAATTTAGTTTGTTCTAAAATTGGGGGAGGAAAGACACAGCAAGGAAAAAAATAATAAAAAGTAAAAAACCAAAAAAACACTCAAAAATTCCAGAAAGAGTCTCACCTCTAAACCAGAACTGTCATTAAGGAGGCTGACCTCAGCACTTGTCGAATTTCTGCATGCAATGCTTTCAATTTACATATTCTGGAAGGATTACACTGGCACATCCAGGTTAATCTAAATTTAAAATTAACTTCCCATGTGGGTTTATATGGTAGCTCCTACTCAGGAAGCCATAAATCCAGTTTTCTATACCTTCAAGCTTATAGACAGGATTTTCAGCCTTTAAAGTTCTGGGCTCACTTAACATATTTTCTTGAACCAGGGTTCTCTGGCACAGACATTGAAGGGTTTGGCAGAAGGTCTCCAGTAAAATAAAACTTAAGTGAAAACATTTCTAATATAGACTGGACTTAACAACCAGTAATGCCTGTGACTTAGCAAAGCAAAGCTTTGAGTCCATCAGATTAGGTTATTACCTGCTGTGAGGGCATTGTGTTTGTGGTGCTGCTGGCAGGTACAGGAGGCTGGTTCATACCCCAAAGAACAGGACAGGCAATAGCCTTGGCACATGCAGCCTTTCTTCCACTTGTGCTAAATATCAGCCTGGATAGAATGGCTAGTTAACAACTATCACCGCTTTTTAAAACACAGCTTGTCTTTTGTGCCCATGAACAACCTACTGAAGAATTTATCTCTGCTATTGTAATCTCTGATTTTGACCTTGTGTTACATTTGTTCAAATTGTGCTACCTGCAGGGTGAGATAAGGAAAGTAAATGATGCCTTTTATATCACAAGTAGAAGTGTCTCAAATGTGTTAGAAATTAAAAATATGGATATTGTCTATTTTTCTTAAGAGGGTAGTAGGGCATTGGAATGGGCTCCCCAATGGGCTCCCCAGGGAAGTGGTCACAGCACCAAGTCTGACAGAGTTCAAGAAGTGTTTGGGCGATGCTCTCAAGCACATGGTGTGACTCTTGGGGATGGTGCTGTGCAGGGCCAGGAGTTGGACTCTCATTCTGGAGAGTCCTTTCCACCTCAGCTTATTCTGTGATTCTGTGATATTCTTTTCAAAGATGAAGTTAAAAATAGATACAAGAGATGCAGAAAACTTCTCCAAAAGGATCTAGTGACTTACATCTGCAGATCATCCTATAACTAGTGATACTATGCTCAGTCCAATATGTCATTTAAAAGAATTTCAAAAGCACTTTTGAAAACACCCTCCCAAACCTTCTTGGATCTCTCACTTTAATAAGCAAGTCTTAACAAGTGTTGTTGTAGTTAAGGCTAATAAATGCTAATATGAGCATGTGAACTCTCTACTGCTTTTCAGAGCCATTTTGAAGGCAACATTGAATTCAGAAACATCCATTTTGTGTATCCAACAAGGCCGGAAGTTCAGGTTTTGCAAGGACTCAACTTGAAGGTTAACAAAGGACAGACTCTGGCATTAGTAGGAAGCAGCGGCTGTGGCAAAAGCACATCCATTCAGCTCTTGGAGAGATTTTATGACCCTGTGGAAGGACAAGTGGTAAGAATAGACTTGTGTGGCTATTAATAATAATTAAATCTACAGTACTCTTTAGCTGCCAAGGTTTCAGAGGCTTTTGACAAGCCTGGCAGTACCTCTGTTGAGATGCCTTTTTTTAGAGGTGTGAGTTACTGAGGCTGTCCCCCCAGTGGATCTGTAGACAACCCCAAAACCCCTGTCATTGCCTGCCCTATGCATCTGCCCACATGTACCAGCAGGGGCATTCATGTTGGCACAGTGTGCTTGCTCAGGTCACAGATCTTGCCGGGGAAAGGAATGACCATGTCCGACTGCATTTCCTCCCAAAGGCTTCTCACACCCTGGTCAGACAGGGGCATAACACTAATGTACCTTGCTTGCCAGTGTGTAAGCTTCCTTGCTGATATGACTTAATACATTAGGAACACAGATACATGCTTTGGATGACACAAACGTAATCTCACATAGATATTGTTGTGTCACCATCAGGAGGTCCCAATGGGCTTTTTGATGCAACCCCTGTTAACGGGGATAAAAAGTCAAAAGAAACCTCCTTGGAGGTTGTAAGATTGAAAGACCTACAGCTGAGAATATTTATTTTTGTGTTCAGCTTCTTAAAGGACAGGCTTTCCCATGAGCTTCCTGGTGTTTCTTGTGGTCAGCAGGGCTGGAAGGACTGCAAGAACAGCCTCTTTACCTGTGTGTTGTTTCTGCCTGCTAGGAAATGGAAGCAAAACAACACAAAATTAAAAACTAATGAAAGTAAATATTCCATCTATTCTGCTAGTTCTTTTCCATTTTACATGCAAAAAATTGACTTGATTTCATCTGGGTATCTAACATGTAATGGACTTCCTCTTACAATACCTTTCCTGTTGAAAGCAAGTATGTGTGGATGAGTTCAGTAGCCAGCTTGGCATCATGTTTCTGTTGCTTTTTCTAGCTAGCAGATGGAATTGATACAAGATCTCTGCATTTACAATGGCTGAGGTCCAGACTGGGCCTGGTGTCACAGGAGCCCATTTTATTTGACTGCAGCATTGCTGAAAATATCCAATATGGAGACAACAGTAGGGTGGTTAGTCAGGAGGAAATTGAAGCAGCAGCCAAAGCAGCAAATATTCACGCCTTCATTGAAAAACTGCCAGAGGTAAGAGACAGTGATGCTCACTTCACAGTGAGATCATATATTTTGGAATGATACAGAGAAATCAAGGTAGTGCTCACTTGCATAGATCAAATTAAAAATAAACACTTTTGTTTCCCTTAATATTACAGCCTTTGTTTTAAAATGTCAGCGTGTTTCAAGCTTAAAATCCTTTTTAGTTTGTTAAAAGAAAGAAGTCAGCATTTCCCTTATTACAGTGGTAGACAACCCAGAATATTTGGGGGCTGAGGGGGAGGTGGGGAGAGGAAAATGAGAGGATGTTCTGTGTATAAGTGCTCACAATAATTTTTTAATATATTTTTCCCTTGACAGCGGAAACTCTTCAAGTTACTCTGATAAAAACATTTTATTTTTCTAAAACAATTTAGTAAAACAAGGTGGTCTATTTCTAATTGAATGGACATGCACAGGGAGTGTTTCTTAATAAAGGGGCAGTAAATCAAAAGTGAATGGCATGGCGTTTGACCTTCATGCCTGACAAGAATTTGGTTCTAACAGGGAAAATGCTTTGATAGCTTTTTTCACTGTAGTTCTGTGTACCTGAAACAGAGGTAATGCTGAAAAATATTTCATCTTCATTACTACTAATGGTGTTTGAGATTCTTAATTCACAAGCACTGCAGCATCAAATTCTTATTGTATATGTCAGTAAGAATTAAATTGTTAGTTAATCTTATGATCACATGCTCTGTGGCTGCTTCATTGGTGGTACCATTCAAGATATATTCCAGTCTTTGAGAGACTAAATTTTCAGACTGGGTATAAATGTGTGGGGCTGTATATATCACTGCTTGTACTAGAGACATTTATAAAGCCTTAGCTTTCTTAAAACCACTTGGACTATTCTTTCTTTCAAGATGAAAATACTTTTATAGCCATGCATAAAATTTTAATTTTCTAATCTTCCTTCTCTAAGAGTATTCACTGGTGATCTTTATTTTTTAACATCCAGAAATACAATACCCGGGTGGGTGAGAAAGGAACACAACTTTCTGGAGGTCAAAAACAAAGAATAGCAATTGCCCGTGCTCTGGTTCGTAATCCTGCCATTCTCCTTCTGGATGAAGCTACCTCTGCCCTTGACACAGAAAGTGAAAAGGTGAATAATGATTATTATGTTAAATACTTATGCCTATGTACATGGCTAGTTGCCTTCTGTAGAATAAAATTAAAGTAAGCGTGCTACAGATGCTCAGTTATGAAACAAGTCAGGTGTACCACAATAGCTTTTCCACCAGAAAGGTTTGAATTGAACTAAGTTAGGAAGCTCTTTATATTTACTAAATAAAAGTAGAGAAAACTTTAAAGTATAAAACTCCACACTGATCTGATACTCCTCAGCTGTCTTCCTATCAGATATATTTGATGGTAAATACTGAATTTGTGTTCTGACTCAAGCTGGATGCCCAAGAACCCACTTCTCCATGTCTCACATTTGTTTGATCAGGCTCACTGACCTCAGTGAGAAATCCTGTTGAGCAGAGGTCTCCTGTTGCACTGACTTGTATATCTGTGGGAGATATATTCAGGTGATAAGAGAGTGAGAAATCAAATGCAGTTCCTAGGACAAAGGAAGCCTTTCCAGGTGCTAACAGCATTTTCCTGGTATCTGTGTGCAGATTGTCCAGAAAGCTCTGGATAACGCCCGGCAAGGTCGGACCTGCATTGTCATCGCTCATCGCCTGTCCACCGTGCAGACAGCCGACATCATTGTGGTGATCCAGAACGGCAGGGTGGTCGAGCAGGGCACACACAGCCAGCTACTGGCAAAGGAAGGACACTACTATGCCCTTGTAAATGCACAAGTCTCCAATTAGTACCACTTGCTGAGATGTTTTTTTTGTTTTGGTTTGGTTTTTTTTATGGGAAGATATGAAAAGCTCTGCAGAGGATTACTGTGGGCTGTGTGTGTGTGCTGAGACTGAGCAGGAGCTGTGTTGCAGCCTGGTTGCTGTATGCAGCGTAGCCCTTGGCCCACGCATCCACGGGGATGAGCAGTGCATGCCCGGTGCTAGGTCACAGAAGGTGCACAGAGAAGTCCTAGGGACTGGATGTGTTGAGCAGTTTGGTGTGTCCTGTGATCTGGAGGGTGTCAGACCCAGTGCAGTCTCACCCACAGCTCAGGTGGGTACCCTGCTCTCACTGTGCCCCCAAACCCTGGCCCACAGCAGCTGCCTCAGACCAAGGTGCTAACAGAGTATGACTGCAGTTCAGCATCATGGATAAACAGCAAGCTGGTGCTTGTGGTTGCTCTTTGGGTTTCTTCACCAGCCAGATGAAGTCACAAAGTCATCTTTAGTTAAAGATGATTGTCAGTTCTTACTGAAAACTGAAATTCCCAAAACAAAAATTGAAGTTAAAGAGAAGGATTTTGATGCATGGGTTTGGTTTTTTCCCCCCTACTTTATGCCACATTTCTCATATTACTGTGCTTCACACATTTCTTGGAAACTCAATATTCTATTTCAGACAATAATTGTAATAGTTACAACCTTTCCATAACAAGATAAACTGCATAAGAGATACCATTGTTTTGTTTAGTATTTTTCAAATGCTGACCTAACAGAGTTCAATCATTCTTTGTACCCATCAGGATAATTTCAAAAATTTTGTGGGGGAGCTAAGATGGCTTCTATTGGAGTGGATTCCTGTCAGCCATGTAAAGAGCTTTTCTTTAAAATAAAGAGCAAAAAGTTGTTTTCAGTATAAGTTCCTTTATTTTTAATAGGCATGGTACTTAGGGACACAGTTTAGTAGTGGACTTGATAGTGTTAGGTTAACATTTGGACTTGATGATTTAAAGGGTCTTTGCCATTCTAAATGATTCTATGATTCTGTGAATAATTTCAAATGTTTTAAGTCTTGAAAAGCTTTTTTATACATGTGCTTTAATAATTTATTATTCCTCTGATATATTCCTCAGGGTGCTGCAATACATCCTTTAATAGTTGAAGTACTGTGTAGTCAGAGTGACTCAGCAGCTGGGTTTTTCTGGCTGGTTAAACCCAATTGCAGCATTTTAATTTTCCAAGGCTTTGCACGTGGCTTTGGGTTAGGATTTATGGCCTGGAGCAACCTGCAGTACTTTATAATTTCCAGATTGTAGCAGACAAACTTACAGTACTTACCATCTCCTTTGCTCATTTCAGTTATCTTCTGGCATCAGGATCTGCAAGGGGGATAAAACACAAAACAAAAACTGATCTCAGGTTTGCCAAAATAAACACAGTTGCTCTCCCTCACAGTTTTTTCTCAGAGACTGTGTCAAGAGGAGGTTTTACTCATCCAGGCACCCCTCTTGTGTGATCTCCTCATTTTCTTGTGATAGGCATGTACTATGGAACTGTGGCCCTTATTACATTCTCAATTGTCTAATGTGGGCTCCAATTAGCTCCCTTTACCCTGTTTTGTTTCTGCACTAGAGTTAAGATTACAATCACTAGATTTTCATTCTCCATCTTGAAAATAAAAAAGGAAAGTAACTTCAGTGTGCACTGTATCCACTACTTTCCTTAACCGTGGGTAATTGTTGCCCAATTCCCTTTCCCATTACCAGTCTCCATTTTTTTTGGAGCTTTCCAGTAATGGACTTCAGAAACAGTTCCCCACTCTGAGGCTCTCACTATTGCTCAGCCTCTGTGAGTAACCACCAGCCTGATCCTCAGGGATCCAAGGACACAGCATCGATGGTCAAGGTGCTGAGGAGGTGTAAACTGCTTCGATAGCTCTCTTGTTCTGCCTCGGGGTCACCATGAGCAGAGAACACCCTTGGTGCCATGAAAGGGCTCCCTCCCCTTGCTGCAGGACCAGTGCAGAAACCCATGCCCTTGACACCGCTGTGCCTGCCTACTAGCATACAGATTGAGCTGGATGACTTTACTGACTCCATGAGATATAAAGAGATAAATATGTTCAGCTTGTAGGAACTAATGGTAAGTCTATGCTCTGATAGTTTATTTCAGACCATCCAAGTCACTTTCCCAGCTGGATATGCCCACAGAGCTTGCAAACTGGCTATGCTCTGAATAAAAGCAGACCTAACTTAAGAGAGAAATGTATGTCAAAAGCACCTATTTCAGCACCAAGCCCCGTATGATATAGAGATCAAAAGAATTAACTTAAAATGTGTCCTTATAAGGGCTGAGGATTTGTTGGCTCCACCAAGTAAACACTCAATATTTCCCTCAAAATGCCTTCTGAATGCCTTTTCTGAGGTCTTCACTCTCTTTTCTGGGAAGTCATATCTTAATAATTCCACAGGAGACTTAAACCACTGCTGGCATTAAGCAAGTGTCTGAGCTAAGTTCTTCTTGTACACTCATGAACACCTTTGGTGCTCCTTGAAAAGCATAGGTTAATTTGTTTCCTTCAACCCTATCCTCGTGGCAGTCATTTTAGGGAGGGGTGAGGGTCCCAGTGACACCAGCAGTGACTCACCATATTGTGGGCACATTTAGGGGAACACCAGCACTGGCTTGTGCAGGGTTAGGGGAGAATTTCGACTCTGACACCTGGGATGAAGAGCAGCACAGAACAACATTTGAGAAAAAAACGTAATTATAAATATGTCCTGGTTCTGGCCAGGACAGGGTAAGTTTTTGCAGTATCCAGGAGGGGCCAGGACCTGGAAGTTATTCCATACCACCTCATCATTGCTGGGGTGGGGCAAACTGACTCTCTTCTGGGAAGAAGGGGCTCTTTTTCCTCTTTTCTGAGTAAGTGTGGCAGGGGGGTGGTGGGGTAACTCCAGGTCTGAGCTAGACAGGTCGGCCAGGTGGCTCCGGTTTTGAGCAGGAGGAAGCTGTCAGGTGGCATTGCTATGGCTGGGTCAGTCTCCATAGTGAACATATTGCATGTGAATCTCTTTCTTTCTTTTGTACACTTTTGTTATTAATATTTCTACTTTCACTGTTTGTTTCCTTATCTCTGCTGTTTCCAGTAAATTGTTCCTATCTCAGCCTGTGATCTTTACCTTTTGTGCCTCTAATTCTCCTCTCCAGCCCACCGCAGTGGGGGAGAAAAAGTGGAAGGGAGAAGGAAGCAGCAGCATGGTTTGGAGAGTCTCAATGGGAGTACTAAATTGGGTAGTACCATTCCTAAAAAAAGACAAATCATTATATGACTTTACCGTTTTGCAGACAGCATTATTCCTGGCTTGCCAATAGGTATTTTAAATTAGAGAAAGGATGTTTACTTTTACTTTGAATTTGTGTGGTATTAATAACAAAATATTTTAAAATCTTTGATGACGGAAGAAGTGTTCTCGATTAAGAAAGCATCTAAGTTTATTGTCAATCAAATCTAACCTCTCCCAACAGCAGAAGAATTTCGCTGATCATCCCACTAAAAATGCTATTTTATAGTTATGTGAAGGCAACAGGTCAGCCCATGCTTCTCAAGGAACACCAAAGGCCTCATTCGTGACTAGACAAGAAGCACTTAGCCCAGACACTTGCTTTAAGTTTGCCAAAGTAAGCAGTTTCTCTCCTTCCCAGAGTCTTGTTCAGTTCCTTAACCACTGAATTTAAACATTTGACTCCACTGTAGTATCCCACATGGCTGTGAAATTTGGTGAAAGCTTTTCAGTTGTTACTCTAGTCACAATGTTAATTATGAATGCAGACTGAAACCCCAGAAATGGGCTAAGTAGGTGAACTAGAGGGCACAGGACCCGATTATCTTTATGGCCTCAAAGAGTTACTTATCTCCTTTTTTGTATGGAGTGTACCAGTCCCAGTGGGTGTGGGTGCTTCCCATTCCTGGATGTGCTATTTGAGTTTGAAATACCTGTCATCTATTCAGGAATAATGCTGTTTGCAAAAGAGTAAATTAATGAAATGTTTATCATTCCATGGGGTTTTTTTATCAAATGTCTACTGAGCTCTACATCCTATAAAATTTCAATTTACATTAATCTAAAATCTGTAAAGTACACACCCTTGTAAAGAGGTTATTTAATAATGCTGGTTGTATGGAAAGTAGGAAAACCTTCATTAAAATTGCAGTTCTCAACCCTTGCAGTTTTAGTAACTATATTCTTTTTTCTGAAAAGTGTGGAGAGAAAAGACAAATTGGAGTTTTAGGGTCAGCTGGAATGCTAATACTTCAGTGTGTACCTGAATTTGATTTATGAGTTTCAATAAAATTTGAAGAGGTTGCAAAATTCCACTAAACAATATGTGGCAGGCAATACCTGCCCAGTTCTCTGTTAGCTACCATCAGTACACATTGTACTCCTGCCTCTTCACTTATGTGTTCACAAACTAACGGTTGGTGATCGCACCTAATTAGTGAGGGAAATGTTAAGAAAATATACGGGATCATTAAGGTCTGCTTACCTGACATTGCTGGAGGGCTGGAAGTGAAAATGTTCTGCTGGACTATGGCTGTTCTAGGAAAATGGCTGCACTGCAACACTAGTTAAAAAACTATCCAGGTCCTGTTCTGCTAGATCCTACATGTTGATATCAATAGGACAGCTGATAACCTACTGCAGATGGAGCTTGGATTTTAAGGGTTAAATACCTTCTCTGGATGAGGTGCGTGCCTCCCCTTCCACGAAGAAGCATTTTGTTATGGCAGTGCTCCAGCTTGGCCACCATTTAGGGCTCACCTTCTGCCTGCTACCATGGGCACCCTGCCCAGGGAACTCAACTTTTCTAAGGAGAAACAAACAGCTTACCTAAGAGAGATCAACAAGAAAGCTGGAGAGGGTCCTTTTACAAGGACCTGCAGTGATAGGACAAGGGGTGATGGCTTTAAACTGAACGAGAGTAGATTAAGAGTAGATATTAGGAAGAAATTCTTTACTATGGGGGTGGTAAAGCACTGACATTGGCTGCCCAGAGAAGAGTGGATGCCCCACCCCTGGAAGTGTTCAAGGCCACGGTAGATGGGGCTTTGAACAAACTGGTCTGTGGAAGGTGTCCCTGCCCATGGTGGAGAGGCTGGGACTAGGTGATCTGTCATGTCCCTTCCAACCCAAACCAACCTGTGATTCCATGGAGAGCAGAGAAATTCATAAATGTTGTCTGGAGATGTGGTTGTGTCTTGCTGAAGCAGGAAATACAGTGGCAGCTTTTCCAAGGTATTCCCAAGGTCTTCTGTTTATTAATGGATTTGGATAATATTAGAGGAATGTGCTCTGGCAATCTCTAGAACTCTACCCAAACTGTGAATAAACTGGACAAGAGAGTGGATGAAAGTCTGTACTTTACTTGACTTCTTTCAGTGTCTCCCTGCTGTTGTATGTAGACAAACCAGACTTCTGTAAAACACATCTTCTCCATGTCTGAGACATTAAGGTGTTTCTAAGATTATCAGCGTAGTAAAGAAGAGAAACAGCTGGGCAACAAGGTCACAAACAGCACTGGTGTAGTTTCTTCTTACAAAATGCACTTAAAGGGTTTATTTTGGTAAGTCCTGATCCTTAGGTACTTGTAAATGACTGGTAGTTTCAGATGCAAAGGTAGAAGAATCCAGTTGCTATCCTTTATCACTCCCCAGCTGCCCTATGTATTAGCTTCACCACAGATTGCCCATTGCCCTGACATTTTCCGAGGTTATGGTTCTCCCTGACTGTTCTCTTCCAGTTGCCTGGACTGCTTTTCCTCCTCAAGCACCTTGCCTAGCACACACAACAGATGCTGCACCATTTGATCTGGTGCAAAATGCAGACAGAGGTGAGACGGGAAGTGACAAAAACAACAGCAAAGCTAAAGGATTACTTTCTAAATTTAACAAAAATTTCTCAGCAGAAAACTGGTTACTGCATTCAGTAAATTAATCATTTACACTGGATTGCTTTCATCTGCCTCTGTGCAGTGCTTTCTTATCCAGACTGCAGGCAGCTCCTATCGACCTGAGACCCTAGCAATTATTTCGTTTAAGCATTTTATTGCCTACCTGGTTCATCAGCAGTTAAGTCCAGAAAACATTTTCTGAAGCATATCTTTCCATTTGGAAATAATAATTTCTTGTGCCCTTAGGGAAGCTCACACATCTGCTGGAGTTATCCCCAGGCTGCTCAGTGACATCAGTATCACAAGCTCCAAAACAAACTTGCTAAGCCTTCCTGTAATTCTCCTGAAGATGCCAATCTTTACTGAATGCTTTCACAGAAAGATGTTTTAAAGTCATGTTAGCTCAACAAATAGATTTCGTGGACTTGTTTGAATTGACCAACATACCCTTCATTGCACTGCTCTTTCCATAGGAGTAACATTCCCACTTCCTTCTAATCCTTATGAACAGAATGAGTTTTTACTGCCCTCTCTCTCCTGTGTTGTCCAAAGCAAAACCACCTTGCAGTCAATCACCACTGGAATAGTCCCTCTGGTTAGGGTCCTTGAAGTTTGAAAGGATGACTACATTAATATGGCTATTTTTGTGGAAACAATTGTTCAAGTTTTTACACCCCAGTGTAAAAAGGATATCCTCAGTATTTGATCCACCACGAGCAGCATTCCTGGAGAATGCACGTCATTCTACCAAGAGGGTAAAAAGTGGGAAGAGGCACTGCTCTGGGCACTCACCACTTAAATGCAGACATTTGGGTCTGAAGCAATCAGTCAGATTGCCTTTAAAGTGCTCTTGACCGGACCTGACTCTTCTGTTTCCAAATGTCTGCCTGAACAGACAGTGAACCACATTGAGGCAGTGCCTATTTCTTACCACAAAATGAAATGAAGAGTACTGGCTTTTAGTCAGAGTATACATTTACATTTACATCAGGTGAAGGGAGTTCCACTCTGAATGCTCCATCTTTCTTAAACAGATCGCTAGGTTAGTTTATCAGTCCTGCAAATAATTCATGGAGATCCTTACCTGGGATCTCCAGGCATCTCCAGATAGGCACTGGGGAGCCCGGTCTTGCAGCGAAGTGCTTCGAGGAAGATGAAGGGCCTATGCAAAGAACAATGGTCAGTTTTCTTCATCTAGATATTAGCAGTGCAAGAAGCTTTGGAGTGAAGGAAAAACATTCAGGAAACAGGAAATATTTATCCTGAATGTGCAAAAATGGAAAAGAAATATACAAGCTGCAGAAGCACCCAAACCAGCTTATAACCATGACTGAATTAGGTGAATCTGGATTTTTTTTTTCCCTCTTGGATGGCATGAGGAAAATTTTAAACAAGGAGTTAACATTTTCAGGAATCAAAATAGTTGATGTCTCTAACATCCACATATAATGCTTGTCTTTTATGAAATCGCAATAAAAATGATAAGTAAAATTTCCATTTTCACATCTGTTACTCATATGAACATATCCCTGACAATACAGTGTCTGTGTTTCTTCAAAGCAAACTCAACCAAACAACTATCACTTTATACAGCACTAATAGGTTTGGTTATAAACCTACTATGTATGTTTTATTTACTAAATGAAGTGTATATCAGCAACACTGAATGTGGAAACAAAATTATGATGGGTCACTTTTATTATTCTAGAGCAATATGAAGAGATATCTGTAATGTGATTTACTTTTCAGTATTCAGCAATGTAGTTTTAGTTGGAATAAATAGGATTCCCAATACACACTTACACTATTTTCTTCAATTTCTTATTTCACACACACTTTGACACCTGAAACAACTTTTTTCATGAATTTATGCCAATTCCTTTGGGACTCTTACAGTATTGTTTGAATGCTTTCTTTCTCTCTTTCTCTCTCTCTTTTTTTTTTTTTGGGTATATCTCAGTGCCTCACTGCAATTATTTTACAGTCATAGATTTAGGTGCATGGTGTGGTAGTGTATATGGATTCTGATAAATTTGTCTGAATCCACCACCATCATTTAATCTTTGGATCTATCACTTCTTAATTCTTTTTAACAAATAAACACAGTTATGAATATACTTTTTCTAAGAGGAAAATGTCTAATCTGCCCCATTTATAAAAAAAAGGAAAGCATACATTTTTCAATGTATATATGCGAGTATATTTAAATGGTTATATAGTTTTATATTTATAAAATATATAGTACTGTACACTTATATGCATCATAGATTGCTTCATGATAAGAAGTTTGAAAAGAATCTAAGAAAAAATTCAAATAATCATGGGAAAATTCCATTTGCTGTCAGCATTTTACTTCAGTTTTGCAGAGTCAAAACTAGCTTTTTCACCTGAAAATCTCTCTCTCATCCAGTTTTGATGATGCAGTTTCTCTTTTCAGCTTAGTCAGATTCTTAAGCCCTCCCTTGACTCACATACTGCTCTTGCCCACATGATGCCAGTGACTCACACATATTTATCCTATTTTTCAGTAGATAAACCATTGTTAGTTTTATGTCTAGGCCTTTTAGCCATACCTCCTGAGAAAGCAGTTAAACTCCTTGCACTTGAAAAGCCCAGACAGCTCAGGCTATGAAAGCAGCAGTGGGCCTGTCCAGCTGCCCCCAGCTTTCCTAAGAGACGTTATTATGAAAAACTACGCAACTTAAAACAGCTTTTCTGAAAACACTTACAGCAAAATTAAACCCTTCCTCATCTCCCTGCTTTGCCAGAGGCTTCCTTTCTTCCAGAAAGTGTAGTTTTCCTGTGAAGGCTTCATATTTCATTCTTCCCCTATCCATCCTACAGTTGCACATCATTCTTGGAAAGATGGGGAACAGAAGTGCCCTGCTGCTCCTCAGGACCCCACTCAATGTTAGAAAGTGCTCAACGCAGAAACAGCCTAGAAGTGACACCCACCATGGCCAACACCCTCACACTGAGTGTCCTTAAAAACTATGTCAAGCCAATGGCAGCACAGTTAATCCCACCCTAGTCCTCATCACAAATTACTGCCAAACATCAGTGAAAAACTGTGTTGTGTGGTGACATTTAAAATGCATTTCATTAAAGTTCAGCTTTTGCTGTGACTTCTTTAGGTTGTTTTCATCTTTATGGGGAGCATAGTTCATATAAAACTGCATTTTATCCTCTTTCATGTTAAGTACACTGCATCATAATGCCACCAGGAGTGGCATGTTTACATAAACATCCACAGGTGTTTATAATAGACTTGTGCTAATAGACTAGTCATATTTTGTCTGAATCTCAGTTTTTTAATAAATGGAACAAAAACACGAGAGCAAACATTGATTTTTTTTAATATTGAATATAAAATGTTGTGTTCTTTGATTACAAGGGATTTGTAAATAGCAGAACATTGTTAAAAACTACCAACTGCATTACATACATATGGAGTTTTTTTAATATACCAGTAGTTCTATTTGTTTACCCCAAAATCTGATGTAATTTCCTTCACCGCCACCATTTCTTCTCAGATTGCCCCAGGTTTTAGTCAATATCTCAGCTGCAAAAGCTGCCATACAGAAAGAAGCTAAAGTATCCTGGTAGCTCCATCCTTCGCTAAGACCAGCAAGGCCCCACGTAGTGAGACCGTATAACCCGAAACAATGTTCCTCTAGAAACAGAGGCACACAAGAAGTGGCCTACTGTGTTTCTCTTACTGGGCAGGAAGATGAAGATGTCCTGATCAACTGTTGCAGATAGAAATGTCTGGGAACTTCCAGTACTGAAGTTCTGAAGTACTGAACTGAGAGGCAGTTACTGCATGTAACCCTAGTTTGATGGCAAGTCAGAGTCAGATTGGACTGTACTACAATTGTTACCATATTTATTGTTTGGACAATTGCCTCTAAAATGTGCCAGCCTTGTTCTGATGAGGCAGGGAAAATCCTGTCCCAAATGAGATCAATGTAATAAAAAATAAAACAGGGAAAAAAACCAAACCTTTAACACTTGAAGTACATGGGTAGGTAAATACACACAAAAAGAAGAATCTCCGAACCTTTCTCAGGACTCTGCACTATTCTAACCTTTCAAAAAACTTGGCAACCATTCAAGGTTGAATTGAACGATAGTCAGATGTGGGTGTTTTCTGGAAATATGTCATGAGGCTTGAGGCATAAATTGTGTTCTACAAGGACATTAGCCATCTATCTTTCACGTGGCCTTCCCTCTTTCAGCTCATCATATTCTCCTGTCCTATCTTGCTTCAGAATAAATGGCAAACATGTCAAGAGACGGGAAGAAATTTCCCCGAGTTGTTTACGAAGTAACTGGCACCATCCAGCTTCAGTCCTGTCGGAATACTTTCAAGCACAAGAAACACAATAAAAACATGTCTTAGACACATGAAAAGGGTAGGCAAACTCCAGAATGGGTGAGTGGTGGTGCTACAGGAAACTGCCAAAGAGCAGAGGAGTTCAGTCCCGGTATGGTTGCTCTCTAGGTGATTAGCAGCAGAAATTTTAAAAGGTCCTATTTTTCTAAGCCTCATTCTGCTCAATTCACAAGACAGGATTTTCTACACCCAGTAGTAGCCAAGATAAGTAATCTGTCCATCCAGTCACAGGTTTTGAAGTATGAGGATCTGCCATACCACACCAAAACCTTTGAGGAGATTACAAGGAGGCAGGCTATGTCTACAGGACCATTTACTTTGCTGGATATGCTGGGATCAGTGCCAGGATGGCACATCAGAAGGCTTTCAAAACTGACTCAGTATTTCACCTGACATCATTAATTCTTCCATAGCAAACTCTTCCCTAGTAATTGCAATTGCAAAACCATTGCAAAGACATTCTCCCCCAAACTGTTCTGGGGAAAGCCAGAGTGAAAATTAAATCACTAAAAAACTATTTTATCTAAGCCAAATGTTTTGCATATTTTGTTCAAGCAAAAATCAAAGGGTTTGTTTCTGGGTTTAAAATTCTTGGGTAGAAACAATTTTAACAGGTAAAAATATCTTTTTACTTTGTTCTAGATGTGTTGAAATGAAGAGCTTCAGCATCTTCAGCAATTGTTCATTGCTAAAACTATCTTCCCAATTTAGCTATGAATACTTTTACCTAACCTCTGCTGCCCTTTTTACTGAATAAAGTATACACCCAAAGCTGATCACACAGTCCTGTTTGTAACAAACTGGAGATGTAACTGTGGCAGGTGGTCCAGTGACAAAAGGGGAAGGTTGGCTGAGGAGAGGAAAGCCAGATTAATTGACCAAAACCAAAGTGTTCTTGTGCTGATTATGGTCTGCAGTGCATTGCAAAGTGCTGTCTCACCTCCTGAGTGAGACTACTCTGTCCCTAGGTGTGCCTGTGTCATCAGCAGAAAAGGGTTTGACTTAATAACCTGGGCTGGGAAGAAAGTGCTTGAAATGCCTCCCTTGACCTGGGGAGGCTGGGCTGGGGCCACAGCATCTAAAGCTGGCTGCAGGAAGAGCTTGTGCACTTTGCAAAGCCCTTCTTGTCGAGCTGAGCCTCAGAACACCTCGCACTCTGATGGTCACCCTACTTGCATTCAACATGTTCCTCAGGCAGGATGGGAAAAAAGTTTTATGGAAAATAGATGGAGATGGACAAATGTGTGGAAGAGGAAATGTAGGACAATGACATGAAGCCTCAGCTTCTGGTCCCCTGTGCTTTGTCCAGTGCTACCCCAGCCTCTGGCTGTGACAGCCGGCTACCACCGCCCATCCTCAATGTGCCTCTCCCACTGCTTGCCACACAAAAACTGGTTTTGTCATGATGAGGGTGTCTGTGCCACTCTGAACCTGCCCAGCACAGCCACCATCTGCACCCTCCCAGGGAACCCTTGCAGTGGTGCCCAAGGTGGGACAGTCCTTCCCCTCCCTTCTCCCACAGGAGACCGCTGGGGTCCAGGGCTGCTGGCAGTGCCCTGTGTGGGCCTTCTGAGCAAGCCTTGCCCACTTCTTCTGGAGGAGGGAAAATGTCTTCTATGTTTCCATCCTGATTTCATTTGATTATCTGATTTTAACACTTCTACTACTAAAAGAAACCAACAGCCACCTCCCTAGTATTAATAAAGCACCACGTTCCTCCTTTCTTAACACAGGCCCAAAAACTCTTAGTGCCTTTTAATGTTTCAGCAGATAGTCAAATATTTTTAAGTTGCCATAAATCAATGTTTTTTGACAAAATGGGTCTTCACAAGAAATTCTCTGGATCCCCAGTGCAGGATATATCTGAGATTCCTGAAGAAGAGCAATATTAACAGAGCAAGGTGATGATACTCAGTCTGCACCTCCAGGTTTTGTTATTGGGATGAGAAAGGTTTCAAGGCAGCTTAAGTTTAAGGAATTCTGGCTTCTGATGTAAGTTTAGTAGCTCACATGCCCCAAGAATTAAATTCTAATAATTTATCAGAAAAGGTTGTTTTTAATTTGGACAGAGAAAAGGAGAATTGGAAATAACAGCCCTGACTTAAATTCTCATGTATTTTTTTCCTTTTTTTTATTTTTAAGTATATATCTTGTGAGTTGCATGAGATATGATATGACTGGAGGAGGAGAGAAAATGAAAACAAATGAAAAAATTCAGGAGAACAAAACCTCTCACCCATTGGGTATTTCTGTGTCATTTACAAGGCAAATTCCTCAGGTCAGAGTCTCATCTTTGGGGATTTTCCACTTCCCCACTCTTGAGGAGGGCAGAGGCTATTGCACATCAGCACACACTGACCCCCCACAGAGAAGTGACCTGTGAGACAAGAGATTTCTTTCCTTGCCTCCCAGCTCCCAGGAAGGTACGCAGTGCACAGAGCAGTGTTTGTGTTACAGCTGAAGGGAAGGACTTCGGCCAAAAGGAGCTGGCAGCCCCGGCTTTTTAATGAACCGTGTGCTGACAGGCCTGGTTGTGAGCTGTTACAGATGTGCACCGGACAGTCTAATGAGATGCAGGAAATTCAGGAGGCCAAAAAATCTTTTTGGATTTTCTGCTGTGGTGGTAGTATCAAAACTGCTTGTGTTCTACCTGGCATCGCCAAGCAAGGGGTGTGCTAGCTGTCCTTAATCAAAACATTTCCATTTGGGGTAAAGGTATTGATGTGTGTTGATTGCCATAAGTGGGAATAAAAGAAGGGCTGAGTCACTAGTCAAGAATGAGAGCACAGGCAGGACAGGATCCTGCAGTGGCACATTAATTATAGTAACATTTTCTGTGATTCCCCTGCTACGTGATCGCAGATGCAGGAGCGTGAGTGGGGGCTGCAGGGGGAAAGGAATTGGGCAGGATGAATGATGTTGCAAGTTAGGGAAAACAAACCCGTGGTGAGAGAACAAAAACCCCTGAAAAATTCTCCTTCCTGCATAGTGGAGTCTCCCGCTGATGTGTCCAGCACGGAAGAGGCACCTTTTCCCAGTGCCTTAGCAGAGGAGTGCTCTGGTATTTCTCTTACAGCATGAGTCAGACCCAGGGGTTGCCAAAAATACATGCCAAGTCCTGCTCTCAGTTACATGTGCCCACAACAACTCAGCACATGAGCAGATAGTATCAGCACCAACAGAGCCATCGGAGCAGCTGTGGGCTGCTCTGTGCAGCTCTGCGGCTCCTCCGTTTCACCTCTGTTCTCTCTCTCGTCTGATTAGCAACTGGATTGCAGATGGTATTGCTAATTGTCAGGCCTGCAAATTCAATCAGATCAATGATAAAAGTCTGCTTTTGCTGTTATTTGACAGATAAAACTTATTTATGACTATCTAACTGATGGAGCACTAGCCAGCAGATGCCCCAGTTTACTTGCTTGTTGTCATATGGACAGGCTTAGATATAAAAAAAGCATAGACAAGAGTCCCTGAAACAAAACAGGACACATGAACAGATCTTTCCCAGCAGAGCTAGCATTCGCCAGAACTGTAAAGCTGCATAAGATATGCAACACTGACATCTATTGGCACACAAACTCTGCACTGATCTCTGCTTGTTTATTCTGAGGCAATATTTTTAGCCACGTTCGCAGTGCCGTGAGTGCATGCCTCAAGCTGCTGCAATAGCACGCTGCCACTCCAGGGCACAGCCCCACAAGCTGGCAGGGCTGGCCTGGAAAGAGCTTCGGGGATAACTTGTCTTTAGACTGAAAAATTCAGTCTAGACCGTGGATGGCCTATTCCCTTCGCACAATATGAACTGCAGAGAGTCCGTGCTTCTGCAATCCCCACTCACAGTGGGCCCCCTCTTTTTGGTGTGTTTTTTTTAAAAGATATTTCCACTTCTGTAAACATTCATTTGTAGCAAAGACATTGTCTTGTGACATGCTGTATTCTGGGGAAAGACCTCACCTCAAGAAGTTTCCACTCTCTTGGAAACCTAGTGCTTCTCCAAGGGCTAGCAAGTTAGAAGCAAGACTGCTAGTAAAACTATTTCCTCTCTTTAGCTGTAAAGTCTTGAGGCTGTGTGTAAGTCCAGCCTCAGGATACTATAGTGTTCTTCAACCTCCTGATTTCCCACCCCAAGAGGCAATTATTAGCCTGTGAGTTCTGAAAATCCTGGATTGGTGTTTTTAGATTGCATGACTTGCCATGCCTATATGTTCAAAAAAAAAAAAATTTGCACCACAGTAGTAACTTTCCTGAGGAAGAATCCCAGGGAATTTTGCAGTCAGTTCCTGCACATCTATTTGTCAATAAGCCTGTGCACCGAGAGGACAAGTGAGATTTAGGCAAGGTAATAGTTAACATGTGGGCATTAGAGACTTTATCTTCTGCTCCTTTCCTGGCTGTGGACAATAAGCAGGTGATTTTATTCCCTTTCTTATCATTGTAGTCTCAACTTTTCTGATTTAGGGTGGCATGCTTTGGGTGTTTTGAGGTTTGCTTCTAACTGAAGCTGCCTGCTTACTGAGTCGTCAAAGCAGTGATTCTAGCTGAGTGTGTGATTTAATGGCTATTATTAACTCCCAGTCATCTTTCCTCTTTTTTCCCATAATTATATCTAAACAGTGTAGTTCAGTGCAAGAGCATGAACTGAGTTCCTGGAATAAAGTATGCTTTAGTATTTCAGGAGCATGGTTAAGTCGGTTTAAATCTCCTATTCTGTTAGGTTTTTTAGGGGTTTTTAAGACTTCTTTCAGTGAAATTATTTTCTGATTATCTCATTCGCAAGGAATGTACCTACCACCATGTGGATCTGAAGAGATGTAAGGAAAACTTAAAGGACGGTATTCTTTAACCAAGAAACTTTGGTTTGCTTTCCTTTTGTCAGCAGAAAAGCCTGGGAAAAAAGAGAAGATTTCTTATAAAACTGATTTTAAAGTAGATATTAATTTGTATTTTACCTCTTTCTGGTAATGAAGTGTTGTCAGGTTTTTACTGTATGCATGAGTTTTAGGTTTCTCACGTCCAAGCCAGCTGTCTGTAAAGAAACCTGAGCTGAGTAAACTGCATATCATGAACTTCATGCAATCTTCTGTGTCAAAAGCAGAGAAGGCAGGCACAGCGAGGAGAGTGGATTTCTATTGCTGTTTTCTCAGGAGAAGCAGTAACTGATGCATTTACTGCTAATGCCTGATAAAACAGAGCACAAGCAGAGACAAATGCTGACTTTAGAATGTGAGAGTGGCTTTCCTGTGCAGCAATGCAAGAAACCCCACACTGAGCAGTCAGAGCTGTCTGTGGCATCAGAGCTGTCCTGAGTGAGCAGTTTTATGCTTGCAGGACGTGATAATACCCCCTGGGTGACAAGTTTTTCCCT
The DNA here is from genome assembly GCA_013400235.1 of Oriolus oriolus. Lineage (NCBI taxonomy): Eukaryota > Metazoa > Chordata > Aves > Passeriformes > Corvidae > Oriolus > Oriolus oriolus. Next base: position 1,507,551 of record VXBT01009348.1, read on the forward strand.
CTTTCCATGAGTAATCATCCTGCTACGTGACAACTCGCTAAGGAGTCCCTGGAGCCAGAGCTGAGAGTAAGGGAGAGCAAATTCACCATTTTTCACAAAGCTTCATTCCCTTGTTCTTTTCCATATTAAAATTAAAATATTGCTTTTATCTGAGTGCTTTCTACAGATCTCATAACTGCTTATACTTGTGAATCCAGACATATGTCCTTGCTCCTGATTGTAGACTGAGTCACTGTTTTAGGAGCTGCAATGACACACAAAGATTAGATGATCCACCATTATAAAGCAAAGGGAGGAAGCCAGAGTCAGCGAGGTACCTTGCTATTGACCTATATTTCTTTATAAAGTGTTCATTAAATTGCAATACTTTCTTCATCAATTACACAGATGAGCTTGGCTTTTAAAAGTTTCTGCAGTAAAACCAGCAAAATCTGGCAGCAAAGACAATTTGCCAGGATTCAGGAACACGCTTCTTGTTTCCTCCTTGGCTTCTTTCTTACACACATGTTCTTCCTTGATAAAGCTTTCCAGAACAGCATTGCTTGGGGAGCCATCAAGCAAAACATCCCGTCACCAGCATGAGGGTGAGGGGGACCAGCCAGTGAAATGAATATTAAAGAAATATTAACATGGAGACAAGTGGGAGGAGAAAAAAACCCATAGAATAAAAGGGTAGTCCAACAGCTTTTCTACTTTGCTCCAAATTTAACTTGGTGTCTTTTCCTGGGGTGTCAAAACTACTACTCACAGAAACACAGCATTTCCTGAGTTGGAAGGGACCCGCAAGGACCACTGAGTCCAACTTTTAAGTGAATGGCCCATATAGGATCGAACCCACGACTTTGCCATTACTAGTTTGAGTTTGGACATAGAAAGAAGTCCTAATCTGACATTTTGTCCCTAAAATGAAATCCTGACAGGTATTGACATGTGTGATGAATTTGGAGAGGAGGAATGGACTCTGGTTTCTTGAAGATGGACATTATTGCAAGGAGAGGTGGACATGCAACTTTTTGTATTTTTTTGATTCCTTTGTTTTTTCCAGTATGTTTTGCAAGAATGCTGTTTTATAGGATTGAAACACAGGGTCCCCCTCTAGCCATGCTCACCCATGTGTCTTGCTGAGATTAAAGAAAATTACAGGAGAAATGTCCTAAATAACAAATCTTCTCCAAAATGTATCACATCTATCCTTAATCCAAGTACTGCAACTTTCACAGTTCTGGAAAGAAAAGGCTTGCCATTTAAAAATAATTATATTGTTTCTGAAAATATCTTCCTGCTCCAAGCTCCATGCTGTCCTCAGGCATGTTTCCTCCATCATCTCAAATTTACTGTTAAAGTATGAAGCTTATTTTTATGGTGCATGGTCATGGGGTTTGTATTCACTTTTGTCAGCACGGGAATGATTTTTTCCATCTGAATTTTCTTGTAAATTCACTAATCCATTGAAAAAAAAAAGAAAAAAAGAAAAAGTTTGAATCCAAAAAAGCTTCTGTATAAAATTGAGACGATATCCCACTGAACTTATGTTTTGGCAGACTATTGATTATATGCTCAGGTTCAAATGTCTCACCAAGAAACACCAATAAGATACTAATAAGAAAACCCTTTCAACACATCAACTGGAGAGTTGGCAGAATTCCTCTAGGAGTCAAGAGTATTAATCTTGGGGAAAGGAAAGGAAAGGTCTGGGTGGAATCTGTTCAGAAAATAAATATGATTTGCTGGTATTTTAAAGGAAAAGTGCAAAAACACAACAATGCTCATTAGTCAAAAGCAAGACCGTAAGCACAACATGAAAAGTAGATCACAACTCTTATTTCAAAAAAGTAATACTCTTTATACTACATGAAATCAAGCATTTAATTAATTCATGAAGAAAATACCATATACTGACCCAAATCTCTGTACTCTTTCTGGAGAAACACATATATATATCTCCAGACAGAAGTAAATACTCATTTTATAATACATACATGGTGTATAAATATGTATCACGTGCAATGATGCATTTAGTACATTTCATATGTTACATGTGATAAAAGTATATCATAAATATGTAGTAGTATTTATTTAATTGTAAATACATAAAAGTGTGTAAGTAGGTTCATCATTTCAAATACAAAAAAAAAAAAGTAATTTACAGAATTTTCATAGAATCATAGAACCATTAAGGTTGGAAAAGATCATCAAATCTAACTCTCAATCTAGTGCCACTACCATGTTCACCATTAAGCTATGTCCTCAGATGCCATATCCACACGTATTTTGAACACTTCAAATAGAAACACTTTTCAAAGGAGTGTATTTCTAACCATAGCTCTTTGTAAATCCGGTTGTGCTCTCTACACTTCGTGTGAGTTATGTCATTTATGACTTTATATTTATACATGTGTCATTTATAAATTAGCAGTCCTAGAGGTGCTCTAATACCAGATAAAGGCACCAATGAAATAATAATTTCTGGTCTGAGCATCTGTTTTATATCCAAGAGTAGTGGAATGAATCACTAGCCTTAAACAAGAACTTCATAAGCTATAATACACTATCTGAATTTAAAGGAGTTACAGATTTCATTTTGAGATGTCTTGTGACTGGGATATGCTGGTGGCAGTGGCCAGTCCTTGTATTACACCAGTAAAAAATTTTTTTTTCTGGATTTACAGGTCCTCTTCATCCTTGGGCTTACACAGGAAATTTGCATCAGAAACTTTAAACAAATCCTGCTACATATTGAAAGGTTCTCTTTATTTAACCTGGTGATTTAAAATTCAGTTTTTGCTGATGTGGGAAGAGTTTTTTAAATTGATTAACTGATCATCAATTTGAATACAAATTACACTGTCCCTTGATTCATCTTACACATGCTATTTATTCAGTAAAATAAATTTAGGATTGCCAAAACTATTCACATAAGCCTGGAATATGACTCAGTCCTTTCAAATCAGTTTCTTCACATCCAAAAAAAATTTGTAGTGTTTTCCGCCAAGTAAAGCATGCGATGTACCTCTGATGTACCCAGAATGTCCCAAATTGGCTGCCTCTGGGCAGAATCACAGATGTCATTTCCTTTCCAGAACAGAGATTATCCAAGCTGAGCTCATGAGCTCCCTCACCGTGGTCATTTCCATTTCTGTGCTGTCTGACCCATTTGTGATTCTGCCTTTCCCACATACATGACATCATCAGCTTCCTGGGAAGCTGAGACAAGGTAATAACTTTGTAGTTACCTAATGCCTGGATTATGCAGTCATGGTGGAGACAATTATACACAATGGCCTTGTGTAGTGGTTTTGTTTGCATCTTTTAACCTTTTGTGAGATAAGAATTAGAAGGGCAATAGCAGGCTCGAACTTTAAAGAATATAAAGAAGTTTATTACTAACAGAATTAAAAGTAAAAAGAAATAATACGAAATTAAAGCAAAAAACCCCTTTTCTCCCTCCAGTACCTCCCACTTTACTCAATTTGCACAAAGGATAACAACATATGATCTAGGTCAGATGCAGTCTTAAAAGTCTCTTTCATATTTGAGGGAAAAGAGGTCTTTTCTGCTTCTATGGTTTCCAAACTGCTACCAGCAAACAGAGAATCCCACCCGGAGAAAAATAATCTGCTACTGTGTATACATCTCCCTCTCTCTCTTGAATATTGCAGTCTTCCCACACTGCCATCATGAGTGACACATGGGGTAACTTCTTTTTAAGGATAAGCAAATTCCAGCCTGAAAAGCAACGACTCCATTCTTCACAAAATCTTTAAAAAGTCTTTTACAGCTTAGCCTCTAAGTGGCCTGGCGTGGCCACATGTCTTTTTCCGCAGGCTGCACACAGAATCTCCTCTCCCCCCATGTCTTAGAGAGATACAGAACAGTCTGTGATGTTATAGGCTCCTACCACAGCGTGCAAGAAATTCTTTTAAGCTATGTGCAAAAAACACGCTGCGCCCTCTTTCCCAGTCCATCTTGAGCTCTGCCTCACGTGACTCAGTTTCTCTTTCTCTCTGACCTTGAGGCCTCCATGTTTGAAGAGCTGACCTTCTTCTTGGGCTTTTATGTTGGAGGAAAGCCTCATTTCCTTCATGCTGCTAGCTGGTTCGATTTCTCTGGGTATCGGCTCCCGCCAAGGTCTGCGCGGGGCCGTGGGAAAGGAGAGGGGAGCTCATCAGCTCTTCAAAGCAGAAACCGCTCCGGGTGGTCTCGGCCATGCAGCAGTTTTGGTGTCTCTTAGCTGCCCGCAGTTTGAGGGGTTCTCCCACAGCGCCTTGGCACTGGGGAGGGGGTGCAGGGACCTGGCCCGGCCCGGCAGAGGCCCAGTCAGGCCGGCTCCTCTACCTCTCAGGTGAAAAATACAGAAGAAGCCCAAATTTCCCGCGCCTGTGCTGCTTTTTATATGCAAAATTGCGGCAAGCAATTGGCCCAGAAGTTTGTCACTCAACCCAGGTTCAAACTATGACACCTTGCTGCTTCTTTCATTTTCTGTCTCTGTGTCTTGAGAACTATCTGGTATTTGTTTAAATTTTTTGCAGCATCCCAGTCGGCTTGATTTGACATTTTTCTAACTTCATCCTGCTGATCCTGACATCTAAAACACACCTACATTTAGTGATAAGTACATTTTTCACTTTTCCTAGATTCTTTGTTCACATGTAGTCTTTTTTTGAGATAATTGTTTGCCCTGAGGCAGTTTAACTCTTGGTAGTTTTTGCTTCTTCTAAACAGAGCAACCTTTCAAATTCAATCCCTGAGCTCTATAGTCCAGTTGACTTCACTGGATGTACAATCCACCTGAATACAAATTCATAATAAACTGTTTCAGTTAGCATGTTTATGATCCTGATGACAGGTGAACTCAACAGAGAAATGGGCTGTGATGGTTGGAAAAGGACTCCATTTGTGTTTCTGTTTTAAAAGCATATCCCATCTATTGCCACCTTTTGTTGCCAATCATCCTAAAATTAATTCAAGAAAACTTTTTCAAGACTACAGTCTTCTCGATCTTGGTATGGATCTGCAGTACTTAAACACTGAAATTCATGGATTAGTTATAGTCATACATTTTTTAAAGCATCTTCAACCACTTTTTAATCTCTGTCTCAGAGATTTCATCCCATGCTCATTTCCCTGCAGTAGAATTGAAAGCAAAGGGTTGTACCAGTTTTTCTTACTCTGCAGTGCTTGTCATTTTTTATACTGACACCCTTACCCCCATCACACCTCTGACAGCTCTTTTCAGCTCATAGGTGTGTCAGGATCTGGTGGCATCACCTGGCCTCCTAGCACAGCTTGGATAAACATACTCCATGAAAAAATGCTGTAGAGTGGTGATGTGGTTTTATTTGCTTCTAGAGGTAAAACACAGAGGTAAGAAAATGAAGATCTGGAGGTGCAACTGGTCTCAGGAGGTTGATTTCAAGGGATCGTTCCAGCCCTCAAATTTACATTGTTACAGGACAGCCTCAGCAGTTCTTAGGGACCCTCAGTTACTGTCAGCAGCAAAGGCTCAAGGGGCCAAAGGAGCAATCTTTTGTGAGTGCCCCCTTGTCCACCACGTGCAAAGCCATCAGCTTGGCTGGAGGACTTTGATTTAAATTGGGATTACCTGGCATAGATGGCACAACAGGCTATATCTGCCAGAGAAGCTGGTCTTTGTCTATGTTTTTCTTATCAGTCCTTGAGATTCTACTTCCATAATATTTTGCACCAGCTCTTTCAATATGTCTTTTGCTATGATTTTTGCTTGTAAAATAAAAGGCAACAGTATTATTTCTCCCTTTATATACAGTCTGAATAAGTCCACTTTTCCAAGTTAACGTTTGCTTTGATAAACTGAAGACAGTGTGCCTGCAGCTATCACAACATAGTAAAGAAATAACCCAAGTTAAAAATAGACTCATGCAAAATAGTGTCCCAAGGCAAAGGGCAGGAAATTGGTTGCAGTTGAACTAATATTTCTCTTGAAATGATCTGTAGCTGCTATTTGCTACACCGCTTCTGCTCATCCCTGGGCAATTCCAGATGCCTTTGGAAAACCCTCTGAAACTTGGTGCTGTGCTGCCTATATATGGTGTGATTCCTCATGTTTGTAGCCCTTTGGTACAGAAGAAATGTGTATCTTTTTACAAGGGGTGTAGAAAGTGTCTATTGTATGAAATGACTCATTCATAGTATTTCCCCTTTGAGTGAAGAATAAAGGAAGTACATGTTTAAACTGGGAACTTGCATTCAGGCTTGTAAACTCTTCTCGCCTGGATGTTTTAAATAGATAAACTGAGGGAAAATTACACAAAAAGACGTGGATGGTCCAGTACAATGTAGACTGCTATACAAGCTTGAAACAATTTTTGGAAATAGATATCATGTTCACACACATAAGTGAAGCTTGATTTGCTAGCTGATGCAAGGTTGTGGATTAAATAGTGATGTTTACAATGTAGCCAATGTAAAACTTCCTGTAATAATAACTACTTCTGTTAAGCTGAGAAATATTTAAGAATTACCATCTTGTTGTATTTTTGTGATGTTTTCTGTAAATCATCCTGCAGGAACATGACCTAGAAATCATTTAACATAAGAAGGTTCTGAGAACTCATAGGCATGGTCAGCCAGGCAGCCATCATTTTTGACTGACTGTTAGAACAAACGTAAGAAAAAATGCAATGTATGAACAAGTTGTAACCAAAAAAAGAGAAAAATATGTTTATGTTAACCTAATGGATCTTCTGTTATGATATTCAGGTGTCTTTCATCCTTGGAAATGAACTGACACAAAGTTCAATATTGAATAGGAGCTGGGGGTTTTGTCATGTGTGTAGTGGACTCTTGTGTGCTTGTCTACAAACCAGTTTACCTCTGAGATTAACATTTCTCTAAACTCAAGAAAGAAAAACCAAGGGGTTAAGATGCACACTGGGAATAGAGAAATTAAGATCAGCCGGGTAATAAGAACAAAGTCCAGAGCTACAGAGTGCCTGAGTGAACGTAAATGCAGTAGAAATGTTGGAGCGACATCAGAGGGGGAAAGGGGGTCATATGCCACTCCCAAGTGTGTCACATCTGCCTTCCTGCAAATCCAGTAAAACACAGGGGGTAGGGTGTGTGTGTGTACGAATTTAAACCAAAAACTGATTTTCTGCAGCCACCTTGTGTCGAAAATGGAAAATGCATCTCTCAAAATCTGTTTTTGAAAGCCCAGCAAGTTGCTGCACCCAAGGGACTTAAAGCTCATAAATATTACTGCTGCTGCCAGGGGACCTGCTCACACAGGGGGAGTTTTGCCAGTGGGAAAACATCCTGAATTAGGGTGGATTTTCACTGATAATCAGTTTCTATGAGAAAATATCACATAACAAGAAAACATTACATTTATATCCCATCCCTTTGCAGCTTGAACTTTGCAGAATCAAAGGGGATCTTGCCATTTATCTTAATGCTCAGTTAGGTCCTATTAAACGTTATTTGTTCATGGTGCAAAAAGTGATATATCTTATACCCTTCTTTTTGAAATGTGCTAGCACTTTGCGTGAAAGAAGGAATCTGCAGAAATCAGGGGTCAGAAACCAGAAATAGCTATTGATTGAGCTTTAGCGTGCCATCCCAAAATTCTCTCACTAGGTAACACTGCATCTGCCCTAGACACAGGCAAGACATTGCTGGCTCACATTGGACTAGGAAAAGTAAGTGCTTTGTCATTGATACATCCCTCATTTCTCTTTTCTCCAATCACGCATTTAATTTAGAGAGAAGGCGCAAGTGACAGTTATCATTTTCCATGACAGGTTTGTAACAAGGACAAGGATTATTTCCCATTCAGGGCAAAAAGCTGCCTACTGTTCTTCTTTGACAATATATTCTCATCTCTTCCACCTCACCACCACCGCAACAATGATTTCCACCTGGCTTGTCCGACTGGGGGCTGGGCTGGCACCATGCGATGACCCTCAGAGAGGAGGAACACTGGTTGCAACACTCCAGACAGCATAACTGCACTGTGTTTAACTCCCAATAGTTCCTTAGGAAGAAAACTGAGTCAGATGCATTTTGGAAAAGGTCTTGGTCTCTCTTCTGCAGGTACTAACCTGTATGTTTGTTTATTCCTGGAAATTCGGCATTTGTGTTTGTGTGAGGTGAATAGCTTTCCTCCATAAATTATCAAATTGTAGCCTCTATATTTTTTGTGTGGCAGAGGAAGCCCAGAGCTGCCTATTTAAGGCAAACAGATTGCCTTCATCCAGATAATGCTGAGCAACCTCTACCAGTGGCAATTAACTGGTGTCATGCTGTTAGAATCCATGAGACACTGGGAGCAGACGTGCCCTTCCACAGTGAGCCATTCTCTATGGAAATGCTCCCAGCTTCGTACATCACGGCTGGGCTTTTCAACAGCATTTTAAAAAGACATACCCCAAGAAAAGCAGGAGCAGACAATAAGCCAAAAGAGAGAACAGGTGATGACTCTGCCAGGGAAAGGAGCAGGTTGTCAGTTAAGTCAGTTGAGAGAGAATCATGGATTATACAGATATTCAGCGAATGGGATCAATGGATGCAACAACAGTATCAATATGACAAATTAGAGGAATTGCTCCAAACCACCGAGCAACAGGGGACATGAATTACAGTTCAGTGTTTTGTTTACAGGCCACACGAGGTCAAACTACTCTTATTATTGCTCATTGGCTCTCCACTGCTCAGACTGTGGATGTAACAGCAGGCATTGCGGATGGCACAGTGGTTGGAATGGGAACACACACAGAGCTGATGGAGAAAAAGGAGCCATATTATTCACTTGCAACCTCACAGGTGCATTGATTTTCATTGCTATTATTACTTGCATAAACATATTATGCAGGATGGATATATCATGGACCAAATCCCTGCTGAGCTGTATTTTAGGTATGGGAGCTGGAAATATGTTCATGCATAGATACATTTGTTACTGAGCAATTTTACAAATGCTGGTTTCTTGTATGCACCACTGTGAGTTTGTTTATTTCTGAATGGCTCAAATGACCTTTAAAATACAACATGACTCATGATTCAAGCATAATCTGGCATGTGCCTTAGAGTGACACTTGCACACAGATGTGGACTCACCAAGCTAACAGCTACACCGTGGCCATCATCAGGAAAACCCCTTGGTGCTCTGCTGTCGGTGCTGCCTAGTGCTGAGATACCAAAACCAACTCACCTCAGAAGGAGGTTGCACCTCTTTATGTCATATCTGCAATGTCCTGGCAACAATTCTGCCTGTAGTCTCAGTTAGAAGTGTGGGTGAAGGTTTCCACAGATCAGAGAGGGCTGTAAAGACAAGAGCAGTAGCCGAGGCTGTAACTCTCAGGCCTATACATACATGTGTAGGAGCCTGTATCTCTGTAGGACACAGAGATCATTCCATCTTTTTTTTTTTTGCAGAAATATTAACAATTGGGACATTTTTCCCATGTTGCTCTACCTCCAACAGCAAAATGAAAAGTACAAATGAAAGTATTGGAAAGGGTTAAGGAGGCCAGGTATGGGCAGGCTCTCCACTGCTCCATCTAATGAAGTTTGAGTAATTCTCTAGTCTGACAGGCAGAAAAGTTCTGACAGCATGATAGTGAGAGAGAGACAATGTCTTGACCTAGCACATTGTCAGTTCATATACTACTTGTAGGAGCATAACTTGAGACACTTCTTTTCAACACCAAGTTAAACCAAGTTAAAATGGACAGTAAAAGCAGTGGGGCTGGATTTCCAGAGGTTACTAAAGCACAGTTTAAAACCTGTGTTCTGGAAAATTACTTTAAAGCATATACCTATCTGGGCCTGCCCAGGAATGCCGTGTAAGCCATTTGATAGGTGTGGTTCTGCCATTGCTGTCAGTGTGCTCTGGCCAGGGTCCTTCAGGCACACTGTCTAGAATTAAAACTGTGGGGGGAAAAGGTGGCTAAGACTAAAAGAACTCACAAAGAAAATGACAGCAAAATTTTAAGGGTGAAATCTTGCGCTTTTTGGCTTAATGTCAGCTTTGGTAACCTGTAGACACTGACAAAAATGTGCTTGCAAATTGCAGCAGCCACCCAAAGCATTTCATCAAGAATTTGACAAAATTTCGGAAAATGTAATTGAAAGTTATCAATGAACATAAGACTATATTGTTTGCCTGCAAACTTTGTTATTTGAAGAGGTGCTAAGTAATTATTACTCCATTGTAGTCTATTGCAGGAACCTTTCAAAATCGCACTGAATTAATCCCATTGAGAAAAAACAAGTACAGTTTTCCTAGGGTTTTTAAAACCATATTTGCCCTTTTTTCTATATGGTAGACTTGTATGTGGATTCCTAATGACTAAGGGAAATGCTTATAATGTTACATAGAATCATAGAATTGTTAAGGTTGGAAAAGACATCTAAGATCACCAAGTCCCATAAGCAATAGCTTTTAGAAATGAGGTTAATTTGGTGAGATTAATAAATCTAAACTGAGTACCAGAGTACTTACGTGAGACTACAAAGAGAAATTAGCGCACTTTTCAGAGCTACGGTGACCAGCACAATACATTTCTGACTGATTGACCATTTTTCATGTCTTATCCTCCTTGAATTAGTCTGAATGGATGTTATTAGAGCAGCTAATGACCACAGAAGATCCTAAGGGTGGATCAAGCATCAACAGTTTGAAGCCAAATAGAGCAAATGGGAAATCATGCTCCATAATAAGAAGATGAAAAATAAACCCCTCAAAAATTAATGAACCACACAGGCTAAAAGGTCCAGGGATCTCACTGAACCCTAAAACAACTGACATGAAGAGGATAAATATTTGTCAAACAGTGTAACTGTGGACTCTTCATCCTTGGAGCTGGTGTAGGCCCCAGGCAGACTCTGAGCACAGGGTGAGCTGGGTGACCTCTGGAGATTCCTTCTGACCAACAAGGTTCCATGAACTTACGAGAGCCGGTCAGAGCTCCTGCACACCACTTCCCCTTTCACACTGACATCACTTCTTCAGAAGAACACGTCAACAACTATTTCTGTACTGATCAGGAGGACTGTTTCCTTTTTCTAAAATTAGTGTCACTGATATAGCACAGTTTTTAAGGCTGGGTTCTGTTGTTATTTGTGGTCCTGAGGCAGAATTACGGAATAGTTCAGACCTGTGTCCTCACCCTTGTTCGCTGCTGCTTTGGGATTCTTCTGTTTGATTCCTCCTGCAGCTGAAGACACCACTGACAGCAGCTTATCCTAAAAGCATAGAAATAGCCGTAATTTCAAAATATTTTTATTTCTGAAGACACTAAAATTAAAGTATGAAGGATCATTTACTGGTCTGTGAGCACTGGCCACAGTTTGAAAGTGGCCTGGTCCCCTGTTTTGCATCACACTTGCTGAAGGTGTAAAGAAATTACTTTTATTCCCATAAGTTAATTGAAAAAATAAATTCAGTAAAGTGACATGGTAAGTACCTTTAACAGTCTTTGCTTATCCACATCACAGGAAAATACCAGTTAGAGTTGTTTCTTAGACTGATTATTAAACATTATTGCCATCACTTCCCTCATCTTTAATCCTCCGACTTAAAAAGGGTATGACTGATCTCCAAAATGGTTTTGAAGGTGGTCCTGCTTCACTCAGGGGAAGAATGAATGGGTTCTACTACTCGAAACAGTTGTTTGTGACATAGTTTTTTAATGGTATATTGAGTCCTAGGACATTTATGGCACATTTCCCATTTATAAAATGTGAAGAATTAACGACTGAGGTTTTAGAGTATATTAGAGAATACATTTTCCCAGGAGTGCACTTTGCTATGTCTCAGGAACATATGAGGCTTTTGCTCTTTTTATTTACTCCTACAAGTGAATCCTTGGAGTCTCTGACTTCCAGTTGTTGTGTTTACACTGCTAAATCATTCCTTATTCTAGCATCTCCTGGTGCAAACAGAAGTATTTCTCAACAGAGAGGCTCACAGCCCCAGTCCTAAACTATTGCAGTGATTTTAAAAATAGTGATTCTATCTGATCCAACCCTTGCTCAAAGCAGAGAGAGCTGTGAAGCAAGGTCAGGTTACCCAGGGCTCTTGAGCACGTTCCTGAAAGGCCCCAGGGCTGGCAAACCCACAGCCCCTCTGGACAGTCTGAGCTACTGCTTGGCCACTCCCCTGTGAATACTGTGCTCCTATTATTCAGTCAGTGTTTCCTTTCTGTAGCTGGCATCTTTTGCCCATCACCCTTCTTCTGTGCACTCCTGACAAGAATGTGGCTCCAGCTTCTCTGTATCTTCCCATTACCCAGTTGTTGGCAGCAGCCACTGTACTTCTATTGTCCAAACTGAACACACATTTCTGTCAGCATCTCAGTAACTTCTCATATTCCGTGTGTTCCAGAACCCTCTTTATCTTTGTAGCCTTCTGTGGGGCTCACTTCAAGTATTTCAGTGTCCTTTTTTTTCAGTGGGAAGCCCAGGGTTTGACACAGTGCTCCTCACATGCTCCCAGTTTCTCCCAGTGAACAGAGGAGAATAATTTTCCCCCTCCACCTGCTGACTGCACTCCTTCACTAATCATATCCCCTGTGCTGTTGGCCTCTTTGCTGGAAGGACACACTGCTCATTATGCCCACCTTGCTGTCCACCAAGATCCTCAGATATTTATAAGAAGAGGAAGACTGATGAGCCAGTAGCAAGAAGCTGAAAACTGGCAGTAAGATAATCTCACTTAGGACAGTCAAAGCCACGGTCAAGAAACCTTAAAAGTATAATACAAAAAAATAGATGCATAAAAATTCTTCCTGCATGTGACTGGAATTTGTACCTATATGTATATCTAAGTGTATTTTAAATACATATGCTCTGTGTAGATAAGCCCAAAACATACTTGGGAGGTCTAAGCAAAACTAAAATGACTGCATATTTTGAACAAAGTTACATATAGTCATTGTTTCTCTTGCTGTTTTTCCTATGTAAACATAATCTGTTTCCAGAATCAGTACCCTAACTTTCACCAGAACATCCTGCTTTAATTCTCCTATCAGCAAGAGTGAACTAATTTTATTGATCAGTCTGCAGGGAAAAAAAAAGCAAAATTAATCTTAATATAAACTTCCAAAAACTTCCCCGGTACATGTTGTACATAATATAGAAATGTCCTTTTTATTTCCATTCTCATTTAATTTGTGCTTCCTTTCTAAGATTTCCTCTAAATATTGATGTGTGGGAAACAATTTCCATAAAAGTACTATATATAAATCTTTAATTCAAATTGCAAGTTTCCCCATTTTTTCTAATGCAGCAAACAGCCAAACTCTATTACCCTGAACAGCTTGAAATCATAAATATTTATCTGAGCTCGGTAGTGATTTGTTATAGTGAGGTTAGACTGTGTCCTCAACACAAATTTATTTCCCCAGTTGAAGTTGGAGCTAATGAAGTTCATATTGTCACACTGATGATATTCTTTCAAAATGCACATTAGAACCCAATGTCTCTTACAGAGTTTGCAACACAACTGCTTTGGAAAATTTTATACTGAGTGTTCATTCTCTATCTGGAAATTATCACTCACATAGTATTTTCTTCCCTTCTCTATTCCACTGTCAAGACTGTGACTGAGAACTGTATAAAATTCATGAACTACAGCACCCTTTAGTGAGTTTTTAAATCAGTATTGTTTTTTGCTTGTCTTTTTACTTTTTGTACATAAAGAATGATAATTAGGGGACTCAGGATGAACCCAATGCCTTTTCTACTACATTATTGATACTTTGCTAATCACTTAAGTCTTGAAGATAATTCTTAGGTTTAGTAGAATAAGGTTTAGAATGAGCAGTTTTCAATCTTCTTGTTTAAATTGGAATAGATTCAGATTTCACAGCTGAGGGATCCTGACATAAGAGGTGAGGAAGTGTTTGACTATGCAACTGTCTTTATCCAGTCTCTTTAGAATTTACCTGTAATATTCTATTCTTAAAGGCTATTACAATAACCTATATAGAGTGTGCAAAAACAGCAGAGTGCCTGCAGTTGTAAAGGGTGAATATAGTACATACACAGTTGTTTTCTTGCAAGGATTTCATTATAGGAAAGTGAGAAAAATTCTAAGAACATTGCTCAGGTGTATAGAATTCAAAGTCTTACTTAAGTGGGTTGTTGTCAAGCCCACTAATGAAAGCAAAACTTCTTTATTTTATTACAGAAATTAATAGGAAACAGTTCTATTCATATTATACTCTTGTCCAGTGCAATTGTATTGTAGCAATTTCTATGGTAAAAAAAGATACTTAAAGCATTTGCAGACTACCTATCTTTTGGTGTACCTTTCAGTCTCAGAGGATACCTTTGCTAGGTACACCCACAACTAAACATTGCCTTCTCACACAATTTCCCTGACCAATCATGGCACTAAAATGCAGTGGGAATGGAGTTCAGCTTCCTTTGAATAATTGGCTCAACTAACCGAACATGTTGCAGTAAGTGTTTGTATGTTTATCCCCAACACAGATCATACATGTGTGTGCACAGAAAGTTTGCAGAAATCTGCACTCTTTGGCCACCATCCCCATTTTGCTGATTAAGACACAAGATATTGTTTCTTATTTTTAGCAGCCGTAACTCTGCCTGCCAAGAGCAAGTGATTAATCAGGTCCTTAAAATGACTTAACAGCTGTAAATCAAGTAGTAATTTTAAGAAGCAGAGCTCATGGACAAAATAGCTGTTTCATTTGCCAAGGAGCAGAAAGATATATTTAGTCACCTCTGGATGCTAAAATTGCCTCCCCATCAGATCTTTTAGAAGGTCAAGTTGATTATTCCTCAGGTTTTGTCTGCATGTTGCTACTGAAAAAATCTCACCTCAACATGCATAGATTCCCAATTTTTTCAGGATTTCTGAGTACCACAGCCACAAGTCTCTTTGAACCTGCACCTTGCTTGAGAAAATAGGAGGTGTTTCCACACATTTCGGGCTGGGTGTCCTGGACTTCGTTCTTCTTGTCTCTCTGAGCCTCTTGCCACTGCCTGCTTTCCATGCTGCTCCTTACATCCTTACTTCTGCCAAATCTATTAGCTAAGCTCAAACTAGCAAATCTGGCTGCAAGTAATCGTTTTTGTCCAGAACTACCTCCATATCTCCCTATCTTGTATCCCAGCACTCATTATTATTAGCTCATTTCTGGCCATCTCAGGGCCAGGCTCAGCAGGTTATTTCAGGGGCACTTTACTGAAAATCATTTCCAAGGTGTTCATGGTGCACCAGTGGCATGCACTTCCTTGGGTGGGAATGACTGTTCTTACAAATGTGGCCAAGGCAGCAGTGTAGGCTGTGCACTTGAAATGGTGAATGGTTGAAGATGGAGAAGAATTCCCATTCTTCCACTGCCCAGCAGTGTTTGCCATAACCAAATCACCTGCTACAGCTGATACTCAAATGAGAGCTTGTATCATATTCTGGCTATTTTACAATCAACTTGTCTTAAAAGGCCTGTTTCTCCACCCAGCAGAGCCAATGGAGCATCTCCGTATTCTTTAGGGTGAGACTAATCTCATGTCAAGAAAAATGACATTTTATATTTTACAAGCTCTGCAATACATCCTCTGCAAAATTTTTGGTAATGATTTCAAAACTCCTTCTTTAAACCTCTAGAAGGCAAAAAACCTAGAAAACCTTAAAAACATATTTTTCAGACCATGCTGATGTCATTTGGACCACAATGTTCCTTAATCAAATGCAACATGGCCCATAATGACACAATGGAAATAGTCTCAGCTGGAATCAGCACCTACATCAAAAGAGCCTGCTCACTGTTAGAGTGGAGTTTAAGCTGGACAAATATTTGAAAAGGTAAGCCTTTTCCAGATCTTCATTTTGCAGCTACCTTCACTCCACTCCAGCCTTGGAATCAGACTGCAGGTTAGTCTGAGCTCATAGGGAGAAAGAGGAGCTTCAGCATGTAGAACTTGTAAACAATGCAAAATCCAGGACATCATTAGAGTCAAACATTGTTTTTACTAAGAGTGCAAAAAGTCAACTTTTTAAAGCAAGTCTGTAACTGCACCTAAAATTCCGCAAGGATGAAAATTACCTGAAAAAATACCATGGAATAATTCTCTAGCAAATATAAACCAGCATAGTTTGACTGAAGGCTGTGGAGATATTCCAGTTTACAACAGGTTAAGATCTGGTCTCAGCTGGACATTTGCATGCATAAATAAAGTAATTGCATGCACAAACTGATAGTTATTTTGATTTGCATGTGTAAGTGTTCACACTAATTAGCAGGAGCACTATTGAACTAATGCTTGTCATGGTTTTTTCATGTGCAAACAGATGCATTTGCAGACACTGAAGACTTTGTTAATAGTAATAATGTGGGAAGGAGAGAAGAGGCCTCTTACACACTGAATAACCTCTTTTCTCCTTTCTCTGCCATTGCTCCTTAAGTCTGTTCTTATATGAAAACCCCCAGTTTAGTAAAAAAAAATAGTACTGGACCTTTGGGGACAAGGTTAGCCAGAAAAAGAGAAAAAAAATCTAATGCTGTGTCTGTTTATGACATTTCTGTGTCAGTTTTACATTGGCATTAAATAATGGGTCAGTCTTTAAGGATATTAATCACATCAAACTTACCACAGTGTGCTTACTTCTATGGTGAAGCATTGCAAAGCAAGCAATGAGTCACACTAGGGAGAGAAAAAGAGGCAGGTTTTAGACAGGAGGGAAAGTAATCGACATGTACCCATAATGTACTTGCAAGAAACGAATGTAAAGCACATGTATTTCAACCAAATTCTAATTAAGCTCAAAGGATGAAGAGGCAACACTCACTGAGCTGTGAAGTTAAGAAGTTTGCACCACAACTTTCCAAAAGCTCGAGTCTCCTCAGACCTTGGATTAAGAGGTCAGGCAACTACAGTGAGGGATGCCAAACTTCAAGGTTCTTCGAAGTTTAAGGGTACCTGGATAAAAGAATTCAGACTATTCCAGTTCCAAAAAGAGCAAGGAATCAGTGAGAAGAAAGGAGACAGAATGCATGAATTAATGTGTTTCAACTGAACTATCACAGGAACCAATCCCAGACAGGTAACATATTTTTTAAAAAATGCAAATTGTAAATCTGCCCATACAGTCACATTTCTCAAGAATCAAAACAACTTCTTAAATTCAGCAAGGGATAGAAAAGGGAAGACAGGAATTTGCAAAAGGCAAAATGTTTTATTTTGTTATTTTCAAGCTGAAACTTTTTGTTTCAAAACAGTATTTGTAGTTCAAGCTAACTTCAGCTTTTCAAATATGACTCAAGGAGGGTTGAGTATTTTAAAAATGGAAAAGAAAGAACTATGAGTACTATTAAACAACTTTTATAGCCATTAATTTTTTTAATCACTGAAAAATATACTGATTTTCTGATTTGGACCAATTTCCTTATTTTGTGGTTCAGCTGCCAGACTAAAAATTGATATTTTTTTCAATGTCTTTAATTCCGTATGCCAATCTGAACTGAAGCCAGTTAATATAAAATCATGGAATAGGTTACTTTTCAAACACTGGTGTTAAAATGCAAGCTAGAATGGGCGAAGAGAAATTGTGTAATCTCGAAGTGTCCTAACAAGGGCAGCGTGATTCTGTCCTCCAAACACATCACTCTGTGTGAGCAGCAGTTCTATGCACACAGACTACAGATGCACACAGCCTGGAATGGTGTTTAAAAAAAATGGTCACTGCCTGGTTGACAGATTGCAGTACACATTTCTGTCAGGGGAGATGAGGCCATGCAGAAAGAATTCTATGACATGTTCATGGCCTCTTATTTTTCCCCTCTTCATTTCACAACTCTTTTATAGTTCTTGCTGTGATCTAGAGGATGAGATTTTGAATTAATATTTAACACTCAGTGGCAAACTATTTTTTCTTTAATTACCCGATTATAGCTTACTGGCACAAGACTCGAAGGTGCAGTGTAAAACATCTCTATCTTTGGTATTTCTGTCATTGTCTCTTTTATATATGGATAACTGCTGATCTTTTCCATAGCCTCTGTGCTACCTGTCACAGGAATGCTATAGATGAAGTAAGTGCCATGGACAACCAGGATGGAAAGGGATTTGCAGGCATTAGGGAAGGCAACTCAGTACCACTCCCGATCTTCAGAATTAAAAGGCTCAGTGCCTGAGATGTGGCCTTGTTAAGATGTGTTTTCTGTACAACTTTCTTCCTCTTTTTCTGTGCAATACTTGTCACTGTGAGATCCTATAAATGAAGCTCTTTGAGCTACCACAATGATGAAGGCACAGTGTCAGCACCGTAACACAAATGACCCAATAACTATCATATTTTACATATATATTTTTATACAAGTTTAATAATATTGTCAATCAGTTGGGGAGACACCCACTTTATTTTCCATCAAGAGAACATTAAAACTCAAAAAATCCATGAGATAATTAGAAGAGACAAGTCAAACACAGTCAGCAAACATAGAGACAACTTGTGTAACTCTTGGGGGGTGCAGAGGCACATTCCCTTCTTTCCCAGTCATATAACCTCAAAGAACAGGGCTTTCTTTTCCTCTACCTGATACAGCACCTACCAAAATACTCCAAACCCTAGCTAAGAAAACATCAATGCAAGATGTCGTGGGAAAGAATGACTGACAATTTTCCCATCTTGTTTTAGGTGATTGCTTTTCCTGTTTCACTAAAGGTAGCAGCCAGAGATATGAAATACATTTCATTAACAAAAGAATACTTCTGAAAAGAGAAATAACAAAAATCCACAGAGGCTATATGTGTCAGAAATGATTCAGGCAATCAAGTCTTGTCAACCTGAGTGATCTCAGTCATTCTTGGAAACACTGAAGTAGGCATTGTCTTTTTTATCCCTTTAGTAATCATCCTTTTAGTCTTTTCCAATTTTGTTGACAAAATTAAATATTAATTCATAAACTACTCAGAAGCAAAAAGGAGGAGGGAAAATCTAGCAAAAATCTGTACTAGTATAGATGAGCAGAGGTTTCTTAGGAAGGAAACAGCCTTCAATACCAACTTGAAAGTGAAAATAAAATAATGCAGAAGAACCACTGATAGCATGGCATCATACACTGGTATTTGTTAGCCCTTTTGCAGCCAGCTATAATATTTCCTGGGACCATCGTTTCTCATATTAAGTTATTTCTTATGTGGTATTTCAAATGTGTTACATTTGGCTGATTAGAGGTTAAACTCTGACCTGTTAAATACAGTTGTAAGCAGCATTTGTTTTTGCAGTTCTGTGACTTCATCCTGCAAATACTTCTGCTCTTGTACAAAAAGAAGAAGGTATCTTTTCCTTTGGGTACCCCAAGCGGATAGAGACCAAGTCCCTATTGATTTCTTAGAAGCAGAAGGAGAAGTGGTCGGAGTAACTGACCTCTCACTGACACTGCCCGGAATACACTGAGAGACAGGCTTCCAAGGAATATTGATGGAGTGATAAATTGTTAGCAATCATTGCCCAGATGCCTTGCTTGAAGAATGCTGTTTTTGATGATTCCAGAAAGCTTTTCTCCTTCAAGTGATCGTTGGCTTTGGTGATACGAGGTCTGGACAGAATCAGGGGATTACAGAATTGTAGAATCATACAATAGTTTGGGCTGGAAGGGACCTTTAAAGGTCATCTAGACAAATCCCCCTGCAATAAGCAGGGACATCTTCAACTAGATCTGGTTCCTCAGAGCGCCTTCCAAGCTGACCTTGAATGTTTCCAGGGATGGGGCATCCACCACCTCTCTGAGCAATATGTTCCCGTGTTTTACTGCTCTCGGTGTAAGAAATTTCTTCCATATATCTAGTTTTAATCTGCCCTCTTTTAGTTTAAATTCATTATGCCCTGTCTTATAGCTACAGACCCTACTAAAAATTTGCCCCCATCTTTCTTATAAGGCCCCTTTAAGTATAGAAAGGCTGCTATAAGGTCTCCCCAGAGGTTTCTCTCCTCCAGTCTGAACAGCCCCAACTCTCTCAGCTTGTCCTCACAGTAAACATATTCTAGTTCTCTGATAGTTTTTGTGGCCCTCCTCTGGATCTTCTCCAATGTGTCCATTTCTTTCCTGTCTGAGGACTCTGGAGCTGGATGCAGTACTCCAGCTGGGGTTTCAAAAGGGGGGATCTGTACTCATGGGCACTCTGTGTTAAAAATTCTATTTTCAGGTTTTCACCAACCAGTCATTTGCACCTGAATTCACCACAGCTTATGCAGGTTTCCTGGTGAAAGCAATGGAAGAGATTAGGCAACATTATCTATGTTTCCACTTGTGCATGCAGTCTGTGTGTGGTGCACCTTGCTGCGCACAGGATCTTCCTGCATATATGAACCATGTCCACTAATGAAGCTGTCTCATTAATAGAACTCATGACTCTTCAAATGGAGATGATGTTGAGTTTTCTCAAGTGATTTATGCTTCTAAATGGTGAGTATTTCAGAAATACTTAGATTAGAGTGGAGATAGGTGGGTCCTGCTAGGGATTCAGTCTTGATTTTCTGTATTTTCCTTGTACTGAAGGACTCAGGTTGAGGGTGTATCTAATTATTCATGTGAGACTGGCTGTGAAGGGTGTTTTCAGGCAAGCCATATAAATTAATAAGCATAAATGTGTTTATTAAGAATGTGCAGATTTACACCTCCCTTCTCATCTTGGAAAATATTTCACTGTCACAAAGATAAACTGCCTTCTGAGTAGAACGAAATAAATTCTAGTTTACATCTGTATCCTTTAAAACACCAGAGACTTTCTCAAAACACTTCAGCTCCTATTTCAGCAACAGCCTTTTGAATAAAACTGGAACTTAATTTAGCTACTGTGGTTAAAGAAACAAAAAAAGTTTCTATAAATACATTGGCAACAAAAGGAGGCCTAAGGAGTGGCTCCATCCTTTTTGCTGGATGCAGAGGGTAGCATAGCATCGGGGGATAAGGAAAAGACTGAGGTACTTAATGCTTTCTTTGGCTCACTCTTTAATACCAAAACCTGTTGTTCTCAGGTTACCCAGTTCCCAGAGATGGAAGTTAGTGGTGGGGAGTGAAAACCTCGTAAACCAGGAAGAAAGGATTAGTGACCTGTTATGCCAGTCAAACACCCACGAGTGTATGGGTCCAGATGGGATACAAGAGTAATGAGGGAGCTGGCAAAAAAAGCTTGCCCCATCATTTTCAAACATTCACCAGCAGTCCTGGTTAAAAAGATAAGTCCCAGCTGACTGGAAATAAGAGCAAATGTAGTGTCCATCTGTAAGAGGGGTCAGAAGGATGATCCGGGGAACTACAGGCCTGCCAGCCTGATCTCAGTACCAAGGAAGGTCATGGAGCAGATCATCCTGAGTGCCATCGCACAGCACACACAGGGCAACCAGGGCATCAGGCCCGGTCAGCACTGGTTTACAGAAGGCAGGGCCTGTTGACCAACCTGATCTCATTCTGTGATGGGATGACCCACTCAGCAGGTGAGGGAAAGACTGTGGATGTTGCCTATCTAGACTTTGGTAAAGCGTTTGATGCCACCTCCCACAGCATTCTCCTGGGGAAACGGGCTGCTCATGGCTCGGATGGATGTAGCCTTTGCTGGGTGAAAAACTGGCTGGCCAGGCCCAGAGACTGGTGATGAAGGGAAATAAACACAGCTGGTGGCCGGTCACTACTGGGGTTCCCCAGGGCTCAGTGTTGAGGTCCGTCCTGTTTATCTGTATCGATGATTTGGCCGAGGGGATTAGGTGCACCCTGAGTCAGTTCGCAGACAACACCTAGTTAGGTGGGAGTGTTAATATGCTGGAGGGTAGGAAAGCTCTGCAGGGAGATCTTTGATGGGCTGAGGACAACTGTGTGACACTCAGTAAGGTGGAGTTCAGGGTCCTGCACTCAGATCACAACCACCCCCAGGTAGCATTACAGGCAGGGGGAAGAGTGGCTTGAGAGCTGCTCAGCAGAAAGTGACTTCAGGGTGCTGGCTGACAGCTGGCTGGATATAGGCCAACAGTGTGTCCAGGTGGCCAAGAATGCCGATGGTATCCTGGCCTGTATCAGCAACAGTAGGACAAGAGCGGCGATTGTCCCCTTGTACTCAGCATTGGTGAGGCCACACCTTGAATTCTATGTCCAGTTTTGGGCCCCTCACTACAAGAAAGACATTGAGATGCCGGAGCGTGTCCAGAAAAGGGCGATGGAGCTGGGTAAGGGTCTGGAGCACAATTCTTACAAGGAGTGGCTGAGAGCTGGGGTTGTTTAATCTGAAGAAGAGGAGGCTTGAGGGGACCTTGCTGATCTCGGGTCTGACAGCACAACTTTTTAAATTCACCACAACCATGATCCCAGTATATTTGCACATCCAAAAGGCAAGACATGCCTGAAATTGCTCTACATAATGTGTCAAGCACACAAATAAATTGAGGCTGGAGAAAAGGATTTGAAACTTTTTAAAGAAAATATGAAACATGCATTGCTAGGAATTTTACAGTTAAATTGAAACTACCTAAAATAACTTTCTCAGCTTGTCAGTGTTTATTTATCCCCTCTTCAGGCATCCCTTCTGTGCCCTTGCCGCTTTGCATCTTGTACTAATTAGGAAAATATGTAGAAAGATATTTATTTTAAACTGGAAAATTAAAAGTCTAGGCATTCTCTGCATTTTTATCCAAAGCTGTTCGGTGGATGACACATTTTTGGATCCCGTCTGATTCTGGTGTCAAACTGCTGGCAGTAAAATGTATTTACTCTTGTTGTGCCTAATCATATATGCCAGTAATATCTGGGAAGATATTGGCAATGCAGGTGAGACAGATCTGAAGGGCAGATGATCAAAAAATTTAAATAGCACCTCAAGAGGGAGAGTGTCTGGCAAAGTGGTTTGCCATATTAAAGATGTTTAAGTGCTAAACATAAACATATCTTGTTCCTGACAGAAATATATATTGACATAACACGACCACCCAGAGCAAGGGAAGAGAATTGCATCAGTGGACAGAGCACAGCAGATCAGCACAATGCAAGGGAGAGGCCACTGATGAACAGGAATGTGTTTTTAGTAACTGATTATTAAAATGAAAGCTTATGAAACTCACTTTTTGTTGTCATTTGTCCTCTGGTGTCAGCAGTGCTGTTTTAAAGGGAGAATTAGGCTAAGCAATCATTTTGTTCCCCCTTTTTCCCATCAAAGGGTGAGGCAGCCTTACCAAGCCCCGTGGCAACCCCAGTGACCTTGACCCCGAGACACTCCAGCCACCTGCCACATTGGGCCAGGATCATGGAGGGCCTCTCATCAGCACTGACCCAGTCAGCCCTGGGACTTCTTGTGCATCCCCACCCCATGCTCCCCACAGATTCCCAGAGCTTTCCACATCTCACCCCCCCAGGCCCTTCACCTGCCAGCATGTCTCCCAGATGTCCTGGCGCAAAGGCAGCATCACCAAGGAAATATTTGGGCTGTTCAGGAGAATTTTCTGGGGAAGTTCAGGGAAAGATCAGCTCTCTGCCACCATGGCCAGAGTCTGAAGTATCTCCTGGGCCTCCCAGGCACCATGGCCTCTCCAGCCCTGGAGGGAAGGCTGCACTTGGGGTCCTGGGGCAACAGTGGGCTCTGAGTTCCCTGGCCAGCCTCACTGGGGACTCACCCTCCATCTCCTCAACCCTTCAACCGAGCAGACACAAAGGGTCCCTCATTAGACAGAAAAAAAATACTTTTCAGAGTGCAATCTAGTGTTGAATGCATGTCCCTGTACCTTTCCATGTTTTTCTTGTAAAGATAGATAATGGTAAAGATAGTTTTCCTTTTTTTTTCCCTCTGAGAGATAATGAGGATGCTGAGAAATAGAAGTCAACCAAATACCAGTGATATCAAGGCCACAGCGCTCCAGTCCAGCAATTCTTGTCCCTTTTACCTGTGACAAAATTATTTTAATCTGGACTATTCTTTGGAAACCAAAATTCTGGAAAACATTGTTTCATATGTCATTTGGATCTGTTTGCACTTTGCCAATGCCTTTTACTATTTTTCCACTTACATATCCAGCTTTAAAATGTCCTCATAACAACTTAGCAGGTTTTCAGATGGTATAAAACTCTGAGAAGGATCAATATATCAGATAATAGGGCTGCCATTAAGAGGGATCTAGATAGGTCAAAGAAATGGGCTGATGGAGACCTCATGAGGACTCCATACTTGAGACAAAAGTAATGCCATGTAGCAGGAGAGTTTGGGAGCTGACTGGCTGGGGATCAGCTTTGCAGAGAAGGACCTGAGAGATCCTGGTGGATGGTAAATTGGGTGGTATGACCTTGTGGTGATGAAGACTAACCACAGGCTGGACATCATTTACAATACTGCACCAGTTGAAGAAAATTTACACAGCATTTTTAAGGCCACTCCTGTAGCGCAGGGTTCAGTTTCCGGGGCCCCATTAAGAGTTTAACATAATCATAGAATCGTAGAACTATGGAGTGATTTGAGGTGGAAGGAACCTTAAAGATAATCTCATTCCAACTCCCCTGCTATGGGCAGGGATGCCTTCCATTAGACTAGGTTGCTCAGAGCCCCATCCAGCCTGGCCTTGGACATTGCCTGGGATGGGACATCCACAACTTGAACACAGGGATGGGACATCCACAACTTGAACACAGGGATGGGACATCCACAACTTCTCTGGGCAACTTGTTCCAGTGCCTTACCACTCTCATAGCAAAGAATTTCTTCCTAACATCTAATCTAAACCTGTTCTTGATCAGAAGCCATTACTCCTTGTCCTAACACTACGGTTCCTGATGAAGGGTCCCTCTCTGCCTTCCCTGTAAGATACTGGAAGGGAAGAGATCTCCACACAACCTTCTCTTACCCAGCCTGAAAAGCCCCAATTTTCTCAGCCTGTGTTCGCAGGGGAGGTGCTCCAGTCCTCTTATCAACTTTATGGCCTTCCAACACTTCCATGCCCTTCTTAAGTTGGGGGCACCAGAACAGTACACAGTATATTAGATTAAGTGTGTTCCAGGAAAATGAGAAATAATGCAAAAACAGCATTCTGAAGCATAAATCTGACCAGCAAAGCAGAGTAGTTTCTAAGTCAGACATTCAAATAGCACTACATATAGAGCTCACAAACAGCACAGCATCCTGTGGTTGCTGGGAAGCAGAGTTCAGGTGGATTTGGCAAATATTTTGAGTGAGCTTCACATAACACAAGGCAAATATGGAGAAGGGCTACAGTGCAATGTTGTTTTCTTCTGTAGGAGGACAGCTGGGTATGCAATATCTCTAATATCTTTAGACCATTTAAGCCTACACACTGCCAACTTCCATACGCATCAGAGGAAGATCTAGCTCTTTGATGAACTTGCCCTTCTGTACGTTGTTTGAAAAGGCAAAATAATCTCCTTGCCTCCTACACCTTCAAAAACAGAAGCAAAACAGAAGCAAAACAAGGGAAAGAAGACATTTTTTAAATTTCTGTTTTCTGAATTCTCTTCGAAGGCACATTTTAGCAATGTAATTTCATGTGTCCTTTTTAAAAATATAGGAGTGATTTTTGCCAAAATATGTTATTATGTCAAAATATGGTTTTCATTAAACTACAGAATACAAAAGAAATAAGTGGCACTTTACCTGGAAAATAAGGAGATTTCTTGGCCTATGGAAGACTTATTTCCCTTCTTTGCCTCATTTTAAGAGTTTAGAGAGTAAAAATAAGTACTAAGGGTTATTCTTCTAGTTTTCTCTGCTCGGCTATACTTTTGATGGAAGAGCTTGATTTTGTTCTGCATGCAGTCTAAAAATTCAATTTGTTCTGAAACATTGGTCGCTAACCCAAAACAGTGTTGTTCTGCTGGTCTGCTTTAGAGCTCAGTGTCTCAGAGGTGCCTTGATACCTTCTTCCTTCATATGTGCTTAATGCAGATATTGGTGGTCTCTGTTGTTTCAGTCGCTGGCAAGAGGGACAATCTACAGAAAAGTTGCCTGAGAGAGAAATAAATACTTGATGCACAGTCATAAACCATGCAGGACAGCTCCTTTTATTTATCATTTTTGTATTACTCTGAGACACTGTGCTTACTTGTCTATTTTCCTTTCTACCTAGTTCCTCAAAGTAACTGCATTACACCTGATAATCCTTTTAAAGTAATGCTGTGTTTTCCTCCCATTCCTGAAAATGTCTGTTTTTCCCATCAATTCTTCAACTATAGAAAATCACATTAAATAAGAACTGTTCCAAGACCTGCTATCAGGCGAGACAAAAAACACAGTTTACTAGACATGTCATGAACTTTGCTGTTAAGAATCTGGTGACGAAGAAAATGGTAATTTTCAAGATTTTTTTTTTTGGAGATGTAAAAACTTCTTTATGTTACAGAAATCAGCAACATAAAGTAGAAACAGACTAGTGAAAAATGGCTGTATCCTACTGTTGTCTTTGATAACGAGAAAATGTGATCTTTTCCACAGCTGGTTTATAATCTGTAAAAATTAAGCTCAGATCAAACATGAGTTAACTGAAGTAGGTGTTTTAATTATACTTACAATAATACAGTGCAGTACAGCATAAAACCCTAATTCATGCTGCAGTTTTATTAGTGACAAGGACATCTGATACTACTACATTATATTAAAAGATAGCAGAGTTGCCATGTCCTGGATTGATTTTCAAGGAATCATAGATGGCAGGCACTCAGACCACCAATGACAAGTGGGGTATTTAAATCTTAAGACTTTCAGGGCCCAGAGGCCAGTGTAGTTATATAATTGCATCCTAACTGAGTGTTTTAAAATTGTTTAGCTTAAGAAGGGCATCACACATCCCCCTACAAGTAGACATATATGGTCAAGTTTGCCATTATTTTCCATGCAAATGCTGAACATATTCTTTTCCTGTAAGTGTTAAGAATACAGCTGCAGACCTAAAATTAAAGACAGATTATAGGAGAATGAAACTGAAGAACAGCTAATAAGGGTTATTCAGAATGGTTAGTCACCATTACACCCACATCAGCATTTCAGGGATATTGCAGAAATCTTCTGGTGAATGTAATACTTCAGGGCATCCAAGTGTGACAGAGCTGCCTAAAAACATATGTCTACAATAGATCCTTAATCCAACATGAGCATTTTAAGACAAATGACTAAAAGAAATTATTAGTTTTCAGAAAGTAGCATGTAAGCATTGTTGATCACATCTCAAAGGGCACATTTGATGGAAGTTTAGAGCTCTGTGACATTTCTTTTGTATATCTGTCTCACTCAGATGTCCTCATTCTAGAAGACTTGTCCCTTCAATTTGAAATCAGACTTGCTATCATCTGTTGATACCTGTGGATGAAGGAAAAGCACTTCTCTTCTGTTGCCCTGTAGAAGACTGCAATTTGCTGTACTGATGATTTCATTGATTAATCTAAGTAGTGCCACAGCTGTGCAAAGAGAGCTGCTGTCCAGTCTCAAGGGCTTCACACGGAGGGTGATTACTACCGTTACCTGTTACTAACATAGTGAAGTTTAATATTGTAATCTGTAAGAAAACAGGTTTTATTTCCTTATCCATCTTAAAAATGACTATCAGCAAGTTGCAGATTAAGAGAAGGAAATCTGGTATTTCATTCTGCTTCACCATGACTCCATAGATGCCAATTAAGCTATCCTTGTTTGCAACACATAAGACAGATAAACTGCCACCATGCCGGTGTGGGTCCAGTTTTACTGAGGAATAATTCTAGTTTATATAAGTGGAAATGAAATGTTGCTTTCATGCTCTGTGTCAGGGAGGATGATGAAAACTTAGTAAAGGGTGGTTCAACTTCGGCAACTGCCATGGCTTTGGATTTTAGAGACATCTTTAGTCCTCTTGTATTCACATCCTCTCATCCTGTGAACCCTCCTGTCCTTATAAGTGTTCCACTTCACCAGAGGGTATGCCAGGACTATTCTTGCGTTTCCTGTTGCTAATATCTAACATAGAAAATCATGTCATCATGCCAGATTTGCTTGGTGGGCACAAAGACAGCTGGTTTTTAACATCCACCGTTCCCTTCCTTCTCCAAGGAAAAGCAGAAAAACGCCCTGTGATTTTTCCCAGGAAAGCCCTCAAAAAACATAAATCTTAGATCTTGTATAAAAATGTGCAAAGTTCCTTAGCAATGTACAAGAAAAGGGAAAAGACAAAAGAGATGAAGATTAATTTGATCCAGTGAGGATATTCCAGATGGAAACACTAATTTCTGTCCTTGCCACAGTGAAAGTACAGAATGGGTACCAACTGGTCCTCAAGTTTCTTATGTCACCCCGTTGTCACCCCACAGCTCTGTCTGGTTGTTACCCTGGCTCCTTGTCCAGACACGTGTTCAACTAATACACTGCAGGGCAAATGCAGGGTCTTGGTGCAAGTTACATGCTTACTTGTGTTTGAAAATGATTTTTCTGACTTTGTTTGTTCTTCCCTTCTGGTTTTTAAATGCTTATGTTTCAAAATACTAGCATACTAGTATTGTTTCTACTTTATTTTAATTTTGTGTGTTTAAGGTTTCCACATGTCTAATTTTTCTTACACAACCAGGAAATGCTTCCCAAACTGGTAATTCTTTACTGTCTTTTCACCCCTTTACCGATGTCCTTGAGTGGAGAGAAATTACAGACATCCTCATAAAAGCAAATCGAAGCCCAGGATGCAGTTATGAACTGCTGAAACTAAGCACTCAGGAATTTTTTAAAACCACCATAGACCTTGTTGAAGCCTGTTAACAGCCATTTTAATACAAGTAGATATTTCACTGCCTTCTTTCACAGCAGTAGTCTTTGAGAGTTTATCTGGACACATCCACTATCCAGTGACATTGCAGTAGTTCAAATGAGTCATGAGTACAAATCATATTGTACAAACTCCTTTTTTTTTTTTCAGAATACATAGGATTTC
Source organism: Oriolus oriolus (assembly GCA_013400235.1). Classification (NCBI taxonomy): domain Eukaryota; kingdom Metazoa; phylum Chordata; class Aves; order Passeriformes; family Corvidae; genus Oriolus; species Oriolus oriolus. The sequence goes on from VXBT01009348.1 coordinate 1,536,433, forward strand.
TGAGTATTCTGGGGTTTTTGTTTGAACTAAGACAGGTATTTAAACCTTAAAAATATGGTTTAACTGGTACATAAAAAAAGCCTTTAAAATCTAGTAAAAGACAGGCAGTCATCAGTTTGCTTTGCATCAAGAAGCCCTGGAAGGTGATTTTAGTAGTTAACACCTTGAGAGCCAGATTTCTGGCTCAAGGATTTCTGATCTTTGTATGAGCAGATGACAGTTATCAAGGTGCTCATTAGTGTGTGGCTGGCCCAACTCTGACACTAGAAACATTTTCTTGGGTGGATAGCCCTGTTCTAGTCAAGATACTTAAGCCCTAAATTCACATATAAAAGCACTTTATTCATAGTTTCTGGTGACACATGGGCCTATGTGTGCTTCTTATACCTTATATTTTACAAGAGAGTCTAAACAAAAACAGTTCCTGTGGCTTTCAGTGAGATAGGTTGTTACGCCTGAGAATATATTTCGAAGTAAATGGCATACAAAAAGTATTTTTAATGCACCTTCTGTCACTGGTCTAAAGTTAGTTTGTCAGTACATATGTAGTATAAAAAACCACAACTATTTCTCCAACATACATCTAAGATGAAAAACAGGAGAGTGGGATTATCACCAGATTCTAGTTCTACTTCTGCAGAAAAGGTTAAATAAACCTCAGTAGATAACTACTCATATTTTAACCTGTGCTTCTAAAGACTTTACTGCACAATTTAGACTTAGTTTTCTCTGGGAGGAAAAAGATTTGCAGATATTTGTGTAAGAGATTTTTGCTTCACAAAATTTGGGCCAGGGTCACATAGAGCCATGCTGCTCAAAGCTGGGCTGACATTTGCAGGATGAATGAGTCCTGTCAGGATATAGCAGGAGAAAATATCCTTGTAACACAACTGCAGGTCGTTGTCTCAAACTTGTTTGCTGTGTGTGTAGGTATAACCAAAACCTGATGAAAGTATGCATATATCTGCTACTCCCCCAGGAGAAATATTTAATTTAGCAGTGTTTCTTGAGATGTCTGGGCCTGTCTAAATAGGAAAATTTACCAGCTTAACTATACCGCTCTAATTCCCTATGGGGATGGAAGGAATAAGTGTATCCATGAAGACAGTTGTAGTTCTGGCAGTAAATTTCTCTGGGTAGACAAACCCTTCAGGTTTTGCCCATAACTTGAAAATTCAGACCTGATATTCATAAGACATAATTGATGAAGTTGCAACACAGAGACAGCACAGCTGCTTAACCTTAGGGAAGAAAGCAAGGAGGCCTGTTTGTTACTTGACAATATATCCCAGCATATAAAGGACAATCATCATCTAATTTGGTCTTGTTTTGTGCCCTCTCAGTGCTCTGGAGATCTCCATTTTATTTGGATTAGACACTGACTATTTGAATCAATCTCAACTGTTTGGGTCGTTAGACTCAACCTCATGAAGTAGCCTGCGCTCTTCCCATCCCTGTGGGGGAAGGGTCAGTAAAGTACCAGGTTCTGCCAGCAGAGGGTTATCAGGTGTGAGAGGCATTATACTGCGACCCTCAATGTGTGCAACCCGTCCAGTGAAGCAGACCTACAAAAGCACACTCATTCCTTAGGTAGTGACAGGCATCACACAGAGATGCTTTGCAGACTCATAGAAATAGATCCTTAACTTGCATGAATTTGCATATCCAGAGCTGCCTTCAGAGGCTTCCAAACCCATTACTCTTTTTGCCAGACCATGTAGACACATTATAACTTCTCTTATTTTTCCTCAGATGGTGGAACAAACTCCTGCCTGTGCCCAGAACAGAAGGACGTGCATCGAGACCACTTACCAACCATCACCTGCACCAAGCACAGTTATTCTTCTTCTTGTTACCAAAGAAAATATAAAAAGAATTCACCAGCAGTAATGGCAAGACATGAAGCATATTTTAATTTAGTAAATGCACAAACATTGCCATAAAACATCAGTAGCTTGAGGTCTTCTTTAGAAATGAGCTGTCAGAAGGCGAAGGGAAAAAAAAAAGAGCAGTTAGTATCAAAAGGGCGTTGTCTGGCCTGCTGGATTTACAGGCTTTTTTCCATAGTACATAGGCCCTATTTAGGGCTAGGAGTCTTTCAACCTGATCAGTATTCTTGCCTTCAAAGAATAAATACACACTTTTTACATTGAGCTGAATATGAATGTGGATGAAGACAATTTTTCACCTTTTCACCCAAGTGCTTACTCCCTCTTTTCCTCCTCCATAAAATATGCAACTGAACAGACTCCCTTGGAACTAACAGTGACAGATATAATTAATTAGCTGTATAATCTTAAATTGTTGTTCTAGTTTTTATGTTAATTTTTGTAAGAGGAGGTTTAAATCATTAAGCTGAACTCTTGGTGCTAAGGACTGTAGTGATGGACTTGATTTGGAACCACAAATTTAAAAAAATAAAATCTGTAAAATAATTTGTTCTGGTTTCAGTCTGCATCTCAGCTCAGTTCAAATTTAACTTATTATTTAGTATTTTAACCATTTTCAGTCCCAGTTTATATTGCTGCAGGTGGCTTTCAGAGATTTGTGTTCTGCTTCTGAATTGTCTCTCCCTGGATGCCCAAATGTTTGCATTCCATGCTTCAATTTCTCTTTGTGTAAATCTGTATTACTGCTAACTACTTCAAACTTAATAGTACTTCAAGAACAGGGGATAGAAAAATGCTAATAAGGAGCATATTAGCATTAGCAAATATGATAAAAAAATATTTATTATGGTAGTGACATTTTACAGAGAAGCTTGAAGATTGTGACAAATTTTTGTTTGTCACAATCTCTTTTTTCTTGATTTGTATTTTCTTTTTCACATTTGTAGATAAATTATCAGTTAATTGACAATGTGGTTAGCACCCATTGTGGTAATATGAAGTAAGTGTAGGTACACAAACTCAAGGTTAAGTTGAGCTTCTCTAAGAGACAACTGGAAAAGAAAAGAATTTTTTACTGGTTTTATCAGTCAATTTTCAGATAAATAATAAGATTAAAGTTTCATGGTTTCCTAATGAGTTTCCTTCTGCTTATTTCCTGAAAGAAATATCTGTTCACTAGTTCTGATGAAGTATCCTGCAGAGCTAAATGCCCAGAATAGGAAATCTCAACCCATAGTAGAAGACTGCTTACTCTCTTAGAGATGAACATAATCCCACAGGTGCCAAGCATATACTAAAAGATCAAGAAGTGTTAATAAAACATGCATCCTTGACAAACTGGACAAATCATCTGAAAAATAGACTGTATAAGTGCTTGAGTTTCAATCTCTTGTGATGTTGAATCCTTCAGTGCACCCAGTTCAGCAGAGATCATTACTATAATTATTTGGAAAATGATAGGGTTTTTGGTTTGCATGAGTTGTGTGACACATGGAATTACTGAAGTTACATGGAGGAGGAAATGGGAGTGGTAAATGCTTTATTATTAATTAGTCTGATTATGACTCAGTCATGGGTTAAGAAATCAGAAATGTGTTTTCAGATTTGTCGAAGCACTAAAGATCTTTAAAAATGTTGTGGCTAAATAATCTGTGCATCGTTTTTAATGTAGAATAATCTTAGTTGAAATGCATAAGTATTGATACCTGAGGCACTTCTAAACATCCTATGCCAGACATGGCCCACTTCTTAGTTTAGGGCAGACTTATCTTCTAAAAACAGTTACTGAACCATAACTAATTCACACTATGGTGTACAAAGCCTAGAATAAACACAGATCAATCTCACTTAAAGGATTTATTAGACTTGCAGGTAGAGTGTGTAAAGCAAACCTTCAGCTTCATCAGATACAAAGAGGTATCCAGTGCTGATTATTCCAAACCATCATCAACCTCTGCTCCACTCTCCTTGTTGAAAGGATTGCTTTGCCCTGATACCTAACCTAAATGATCTTTGCTGTTCATCATGGTTTTCTGCTGGATATTTTCCAGCTGGCGCACACCCTTCATGAAGTCTTTTTCCCAAAGCCAAGTTGCATGGCCTAGCTGAGGCATTCGCAGTGCTGAGCAGAGCACAAACATTATTTGCCAGGCTTTGCAATCTGTATTCCTGCCTAGTGTATGTCAGGAGGGTGTTTTGCAACAGCATGATGTTGTTGCAACTGGTGACTCCCTGCTGAGTTTAGTTCCTAGAACTTGTTCTTATTGAATATTGCCCTGTTTTTTTCAGACAATTTATCCAGTTAGTCAAGGTAATTTTGAATTCTAATCCTGTCCTCCGGCATCCAGTCTTTCTCAACTTGACATTTTCTGGAAATTTAATAAGCATGCTCTTCTTCCCATCTAGGTCATTAATGAAAATATTGAATATAACACAGCCAGAGCAAACTCTTGCAGAATTCCATTTATGCATCTGTTAGCATGAGGAATTCATGGCAGAGCAATCAGTACATCTTAGCAGGCAGATGCATCTAACTGTTACAATTATCTCTTCTTCTAAGTCAGCACACTTTGACTTGAACACAAACAATTCAAATTCAAGCTATACAGCTTAAAAATCCAAATAAGATTGCATCTGTTCTCATCTGAGCAGTCTGTTTCACAAGGGACCCATTTCAAAGCTCATTATAGCTAATGAATGGCTCCTATAAATTTCACTGGGCCATGAATCAGGTTTGAAAAAAAGGCTAAACATGATCCTTCACTGACACTAAAATAAACTTCTGCAGAAGTCAGCATTTGATTTTTTTTAAAAAATTTGATTAATTAAATTAATGAGTCAGCAAAACTGGTCAAAAATTGATTTTTCTCAAACTTTGTATATCCACCAAATGATGGAGGAATAAATTAAACACATTTCAAATTTATTATGCAAACATCTAAGAGTAAATGAATAGCCCACTCATGCCTAACTATTAAAAAAATATCTCAGCATAAGCTGATGGTGGGCCTCACTGGAAGAGATCTGTGAGTTCAGAGTCAGCCTCTTCTAGATCTCACAGATTTTGAAATGTTAAATACAAACTAGAGTTTCCTACAGCCTCTGGCAGTCAAATAATTCTGCAGTTTTGTAGCTGATGGCTTATCTGAATAGATTCAGAGACAGTAAACTCGTTGCTGTGATTACCCTCAAATTATGTACCAGGGAGTTCCTTAAACTAATTTCTGCCTAGGCTACATTTCATTTCGTTTTAAAAATGAAAGTGGTTAAAGAGTTAACAGTAGCAAGAAATTTACTGTAGCCTTTTTGATGATTCCAGAAAATGGTTATTTTAATTCCAACAATTAGTTATCATCACAGTTAAAATTTTGAAGCCTGGAGTCTAAACTTGGCTCATTTCAACCAAGTTCACACACAATGACACTTGAAGGATCACAAGAGACATTCTCTTTTATATTTCTGTTTTCCATGCAACTACTTCAGGTGTAACCCCTTATTCTCCTCTTTCACAAGATAGAAGTGTCCTTACAGTCTTCTATATCCATCCCCCAGCTGTGGATCTTCGCTAAATACTCCTTATATTTCCCTGCATCCTCCTTCAATCTGATTTCACCAGAGTCCTCCGAGTGCTATCACTAAATTACAAGCCAAGTAAAACAGAAAAGCTGTGTATCTTGAACAAGACAGGGTTTTTAAAAATAGCTTCATTTCAAATGAAGGCAGTGAGACCCTGGAACAGTTTGCCCAGACATGTTTGGGGCGCCCCATCTCTGGAGGTGTTCAAGGCCAGGTTGGAAGTGTCTTTAAGCCACCTGGTCTAGTGAGATGTGCCCTTGCCAATGGCAGGGGGTTGGAACTAGATGATCTTTAATGTCCCTTGCAACACAAACTATTCTATGGTTCTATGAATTACTACTAGATGTCTACAGCTTTCAAATTTCAAATCCTCTTCCCTTACACACTGGAGGCAGGCATCACCACAATTTCCCATTACTTATCTCCTACTGTTTGGACCATCTTTACAGACTCTTTCAGCTGTCCTTTTCTTTCCTGCCATATTCCAACATCTATTTCCATACCTAACCTTCCACACTGCCCTCTATGTGTGCTGCTCTCTGCATTTAATGACAAAGACCTGTTGCTTTCTGTTTGTGGGAACTTGCTCAAACCAGGGTAGCAGCAAGAGGGCAGTCACTTGTGAGTGTAGGGCAGCCCACCAGACATTCTGGGCAGGAGACTGTCCTCTAAAACCTTGGAGTGACAGAACAAACAAACTGTAAACCAGACTGTTCTTTCAAGAGGGAAATGGGAGGGAGGATGCAATAGAGGAAAAGGAAGACTATTGAGAGACAGGCTAGAGTCCCATCTTCAAACAGACAGATTGTGTTTGTTAAAGATAAGCTTATAATATCTCCCCTTTGTATTTTTTACATCAAAACTTATAATATCTCATCTTGCTGTATTTTGTTTGACTGTACGAGAATTATCTTTCTCTGAATTTCAATTACCTGGATTGTCCTCTTCAGGATGCCTTATGTGTTAGGTCATCACCTTGGATGGGAAGTGTTCCTCTTCTATGTGTGCAAACTGAGAATGTCAGAAGGGTTTTGCTGCTTGTTTCCATAATGCTAAATATTTTTCTTGTGTAACACAGTTTAGTAGTTTGGTGGTCTAGCTGGAAATATCTGATTTGTAGCTTGAAATCTGGAAAAGCTTAAAGCATATAACAGCTGTGAACCTTCAGCTGGGACAGCCACTTATGTACCCTGCACGTAGATACTGCTGTTCACCTGGGCCCTCCTCCCTCTTGTCCTGCTCGCTTGTTTTGACTTGTTTCAGACGCTTTAGGAAACAAACTGTGAATATGCCTGTAGGGAAGGTGTTTGGGTGTTTTTGCAAATCCTCAAGTAGACACTTGCTGTGATAGTGTTACTTCCACATGAGCTTTGCCAGAGAGTCTAGCCTATCATCCTATGAAAACATGCTATTTATCTTTCAGTAGACAGGGCAAGTATTGACCTGAGCACACAGCACAAGGCCTGCAATGCTGATTAAAGCTTTCCTGCACTCTTTCCACACTAATAATAAATCTAATTAGCAATTAGTAAAAAGATCTTTTTTTGTGTCAAAAATGTAGGAAGGAAAAGATCAATATATTGTTACAGGCTTCACTTGTGATTTTTAGCTAGCTGCTTCAGCATCTGGTTTTTAGTTTTACTTTCAGGAAGAAAAATTTGGCACTTTTTTGTGGAAAGCACAGCAAAAACGTGAAAACATTCTCAAAATGGTTTTGCAAAAAAAGCTAAGTAAGACCTGTCTTCTCGTAAAAATTAGCAGGTTCATAACTTAGTGAAGACAGAGTTTGCCTAATTTAGATTTCATCTTCATTACAACACAATGTGAAACAATCCATTTCAGTGAAAAGGCATCGTTCCATGATATTTTTTCAGCCAAAGCAGCTGAGATTTGATAGCTGCAATTCAGCCTAGGAAAGGAAGGCTTCCCAAGGCAACCATGTGTAAGTGAAAATTGCCTCTGACAGAATTGTATTACAGGCATATTTGGTGATTATGCAACAAGCATGTGTGACTGAGACTTCTCTCCCTGCCTCAGCATGTCACATATTTGGCTAAGAGGAGCCACTTTATGCCTGGAGGCACAACTGCAGTGCCTGCTTGTGTGCCCACCAGCACCACCCTCGTGAGAGCAGGTCATCCACCAGCACCCCTTCCTCCTCCTGGTTTAACCAAGCCTCTGACTGTTCAGATTGATTCTGAAGATCCCAGCTCCCTGTGTTGGTAGAGTTCCATAGACAGGAGGTTTTATATGTTTGGATATATAACTTTCCTGTTGAATTTTGAAAATACCCTGGGTATTCCAGTAGTTTATTTGAACTGCAGTATAACTTATGCACATCTCCACTTCTCTTCCACATAAATGTGTACTTCATGCTGCTGCATTAAGTCTTTTGATCTTGGAAAAAGAATCAGAGCTGCTCCTTACAGAGTGGGAAAGTTTCTTTTCAGCAGTCTTAAATCCAGTCTAAACATACTGTTTTCCACAACTGCTGTAGTCCTGTGATACAGAATGTCATCACCATAGAGGTTTTATGCCACCAACTTCCCACAGGGAAGAATGCAACTGGTCCTGATGGCAGGATTTCCAGTGTGTGAGATGTCTTCCTATCACATAAAAGTGAAATCTAAGGTTCTTATGCTCAGGGAAAATCACTGACTTAACTTTATCAAACAAAAATATTCCAGATTTTTCCCACGTACAAAACCAGGTTGTAAGGCAGTACCTCTTAAGAAAAGTAATCTGCAACTCAATGATTTTGTTTGCAAGCCTGCTTGTACAGGTTCTGAATTGAATGGTCTTTTGTTAATTAATTAGTTTATAAGTCTGTGCTAAGTGGGCTACAATTCCCTTCTGAATTTACCCTATTAGAGCAATCCATCCCACAGCCTCAGTTACACAGACCAGCTTTATGTATCAGGAAAGGTACTTGTCAAATAAAAATGCAACCTCAAGAAAACAGGCAGTCTATAATCATACTAGGGACACATTCTTGTATTAGTCAAAAAATTTAAAGATTAATCTGAGTTCATTAAATACTCTTTGCCAGTGTGCACATGTTGAAATAAATTTGTCTGTAGTTCAAAGTGATTTCTTATGAAAACAATTCTCGTATAATCAAAACACCAGTCTGCCTCTGTACCTCTCCTCACAGGAATTCTTGTATCTGTTGGCTGGTTTGAGGTGCAATTAGCTTACTAAAAATGAAGAAAATAAGCAGCTAGGTAGTGGAGTTTATTATTGTGTCCCAGTTAAAGAGAAGGCCAGCCTCATGTCTTGTTACATGTTAGAGTATCTCTCCAGCCCAGCCCGGCAGCTTTTGTTACTGCTCCCATTTCAGAAGAAGCTTTCATCAGCATTTACATCTCTGTTGAGATACAGATCTCTTTCTTGTTTGGCATGAATACAAGAGAAACCACACATCATTTGATCTCCGGAGCAAGTGCTTAGTTTTGTCAGTGTGCATTCAGCAGTTAGACAGCGCCCGGGGGACAAATGACTGAAATTCTGCTCACTTCTCAGCTTGGGCACCTCTGCTCTGGCTACTTGGAAGTCCTACCTTGCTGAGTCCCAGGCCAGTGGTGAGCCACAGGGAAGGGAGGCACACTGCTGTGACCTTCCTGTCATCATTCATTAAAAGCCGTTTCCTGTACGTTGTGTGAGGAGCTAAATCCTGATAGTGTGCATAGGGAATCCTCAAAGCATGTCAACAGGGTCAAGCTCATAATAGACCAAGCAGGATAAGACACCGAAGTGGCCATACAGAGCCTGAGAGCATGTAGGGACATTATACCCAGGCATGCAGGGACCTGTACAGTAAGATGCTTGCTGGGTTTGGCAGCAGACAAAGTTCTGTTTCCTGTTCTGTTCATTGGGTTTCATCTTGGCTTTCTTTTTTTTTTCCCCAGAAAGGGAGAAAACTTTGCCTGCTTTCTCTGCTGGTACTGTACTCTCTGGAAATGCAGATTATGCCTCAGAAAACAGAAATAACAACCTAGAGAAACCCATGCCGTCAGGGGAAGATCAGCCTTGAAACCCACCCATAACCAAGATCCTTCCTTCTCCCTTGTGCTTGTGTCCTAAAGCACATTGTCATGAAGGCACAGCCTGATGGGTTATTGACTCTTTAGCTCAGTCTTCACCTAGGCAAAGCCCCAGTAAAAACAGTGTTTCATGAGAATGAAAATTTGTCCAACACAGACTGAACACAGATTTTATCAGAGCAGTTATTGCAGTTGGGCTAGATATGACAGCTGACAAAAAAATCTGAAGGGAAGGATAGCAGGTTTAGTGAGATCATGATGACTACTACCAACAGGGGAGGTGTGGCTAAGTTATGCGCCAAAAATGTAGATGCAGCTATTCCCTTCTGATCTCTTCTGTGCCTGAAGAAATACAATAAATTATATTAAAGTATTTGTAACAGAACTTTCTTGAGTTAAACCTGACTTCAGAAGAGCATTTTCCTCTGCTACCAAATGGCAAAATCCACACATGTAATTTTAAATATATTGCAGCAGGTAAAATGTGCTTTCAGCCCACAATCAGTAAGTACAATTCACCAACTATTTCATAAAAGGCCGAAGTTTTTCATTCGTATTTAGCTACTGAATCTGTCTCTCACTCCTTTATATGAAAAGAAGTGATGATATGCATATTTTCTTGAGGTTTTGGGTCTTTTTTAAACTTCTGTTAACTCTCCCGTGAGCATTTTGATGGCAGGTCAACAATTACATTATGAAACAAACGTGTCTTTCTGCTACCAAATTACAAAATCAAAAGAAACTAGAAAAATACCACCAGATGAAAAGGCTTGTTAATTAAGACCATTAACCATGCTTTTTTCATGGCTTTCATCTTTTATTAAGTTTTGATTGAAAGATATTGAAAATAAGTAGTCCAATCTGTAAAATGTGTATTATCTCTAGAAGGCATCATGGCTTCTCCTATTGTCTACAATCATTTTATGCAGTATTACTGACAACAGGAAATCATTGCCTATTGCACATTTAAGATCCAAAAAATACTGCATCAAGAGGAAGAAAATCTTTTGTTCTGTATATCTATTTTTCAACTTGGATGTATATGTAATAGGTTTTTTACACTCCCTCTGTGATATGCCATGATGCTGAACACAATGTACTATGGAATATTTACCTCACAATAGACTAGAGGATACAGATGTGGAAATTTAGCACCTTAGAAGTCCATCATCTTTCTTACCTGACTCATCAGAAAGGCAGAAAAACTTAATATCTGCCACAGCAAGTGAAAATTAGCAGGGCCTGACACGAATGCTAGCCAGGTTGTGATTTAATGTCTATAAAACATTATGAACTCTTACATACTGTGTTTTGTAACTGAACTCATGTTTGGGTACACAGTAGCTCTCCAGAAAAGAAACAAGATCCATAGCATGATTTTGCCACCAATTAAGCTTTACTCATTTATGAGCAGAAACAGGTCAGACTGAATTTTTGGGTTTCTGAGTCATGAAGAGAGAAGGATTAGGCAGAACTAAAAACAAATATATTGCACTTACATTTTCAAGGATGTCCTTGATGAGAGAAATTTTTTTCGGGATCCAAGTCATTCAGAATTCATGGAGTTTTGAAAGCTCTTTTTTAATAAAGATATGCTGCTTACATGTGTTTTCAGTTCATTCATTCATCCATTCATTCATTCATTCATTCATTCTTCTAAAAATTCTGTGCTTGGCAAAATGGGATGTAAATTTAGTCTGCAGCTGTTCCCACAGGCTGTTGAGTTTAATTGAAAGTAGAAGTAATCCAGTGTCAAAGTGGGCATTAAAACAAAAGTCTGCTGGAAATCTTGGGCTTGGTGCATGAGACTGATAAACTCCCTGGCTGCTGAGCCGGGGCTGTGTCACTGTACATGTGAGTGACACCAGTGCTCTGGAGGGAAGGAGTCCTGCTCTGCACCCCTCTAAAAGATGAGACCCGTGTTTGTCCTACCACAGACGATGGCTGTACAGAGTTAGCAGTGTGCTGTCGCATTCAGCAGTTGAAAACTGTATTTGGCAAGTGTTTTCTCAGTTTGGCATTGTCCTTTCATATGTATATGGATAAGCAAATTAAACCCCATTCTTAGTGTGGTAATGGCTGGGCTATCCAAAGCAAAGCAAACACACACAGCAGACAGTGATGCTGGCTCTTACTGACATTTCAGGTACCATCTTATTACCAGGTAGGGATTTCCTGCTTGAGACAGCCTTTTTCCATTGCCCACCTAAACTCCACACCAAATGTAATACCCTTTGCCATTCAGCAATTCCACTTTATAGGTTATTTATTTATCTGGAGAAATGAAAAATCGCTACCAGCAAATAATTGTGGCTTCACCCTGACGAAAGAGAGGTTCACAGGACTCACTTGGCAGCTCTGAGAAGGAAGTTGAGCGAGGTGTGGTGGTAATGTTTTTGCAATAGGCAAGATTTGCAAGGATAGACAGCACCCTCGCAACAGGTTGATTGCTTTTAATGGAGAAGAAAATCCTCATACCTGTTGCCAGGCATCCATGTCTGATCTTCGAGTACGAACATTAAAATACCTAAAAACAAAAACCACAGACAAACAAACAAACAACAAAAACCTCACAAAAGAAAACAAAACAAAAAAATCCCAAACCTCTGAAGAGTAAAGGAGAGAAGGCGATTAAGGGGTTAAAAAATTCGGGATCTGTGAAAGAAGGGACAGCGCGGCAAAGGGGAAAAACCCTGCAGTTCTGAGTGTTAAAACTTCTTCCTCGGAGTAGTTAAAAATCCGACAGCCTGGTTCTTGCAATCGGAAGCAGGGAAGCAGGCGGCGATAGTGTTTTAACACCTTATTTGCAGGCTGAAGGGGTTTTCCTTGCCGGTCGCCTTTCCTTTGAGTGGACACCTTTGCCCGCTGTGCCCATTCCGCTGCATTGTCACCGTGTCGTTCCGTCCCCCCGCGCCGCGGGAGCAGCTGCCAGTGCCTCCCGCGGGCTGCCGGCTGCCCGGCTGCCCCCTTAGCCCTTCCCGAACCGGGTGACAACCGGGTTGTAAAAATTTAATAACACACTATACACTTTGATTTAAAAAAAAAAAAAAAAAAGTGCTTTCTAAGACTAAACCCGGGAGCAGCTTTAATTAACTGTGGAGCAATTTTGATTGTCAGGAACACACATTCTGCTTTTCACACGCACAAGTCGGTGAAGAGGACACCTGAGCTACCCTGAGAAGCTAGATTTACAAAATGTAGGAAAGTACTTTGGAGCGTCTCCTCGGGACAGAGTTTTCTGCAATAAACTCGAGGAAGAAAAGG